>APFE030241259.1:0-67203 GCA_000404065.3 Pinus taeda
AAAAAGTTTTATTTTAATCTCTGAACCCCGTAGCTTTTAAACAAGAAAAAATTAAAAGTTTGATTTTAATCTCTGAATCGAGGAGCAACAAGGCAATTGTTGGTGTGAATAAACTCACGGCCGGTTCCTTTATATTTGGCTAGGTCGGTAAAGGATCTTTTTCTGTTTGGTTGCGCGCTTATATGCCGCCGCACATTATGGAGGGGCATCTTTGGATGTTGTCCATGGAGCAATCTTATTCGACAAAAATATATGAAGGGAAAGAACATTGAGTATTGGTACAGGCAAGGGACCATTGGACCACGGAATGGATCTACTATATGGCTCAGTATGAGGAAGGTTGAAGCATTTTTCTTGTCCCGTTTACGTTGGCGGTTTTTTACTTGCAGCAGTGTTCTCATCGACATTGACCCCATTGTTTGTGGTCTTGGTGATCTTCACTTTCCAAGGGATCTCACCTCTCACCTACAGCGACATGGTATATTCACTTGGGACAAACTTGTCAAAGAATGGCGCGGCTCTACCCCTATCTCGAAGGATGGCTATGATCTCAACCTATAGGACATATTGGAAGGGAACTGGAAATCGATCATAGATTCATTAACACGGGGAGGATTCCATCGTCATGGCCATGCTGATCATCTTAATTGGACTGTCTGCAATTTTCGGAGCACTGTGTCTGCCAGAGACATATATACTTTTTTGATCAGCTACATATCGTCAAACACACCTCCGCCTTTTCCACTTGTTTTTGGAAGGCGAAATGTCCTCTTAAGTTTATACATTTGGCATGGTTGGTCTACCACAATAAAAATCTCTCATGGGACAACCTCAGGAAGCGCACATGGCACGGCCCCAACAGATGTTCTATGTGTGAAACAGATGAAGAGACCAACCTCCACATGTTTTTCAAATGCCCATCCACCCTACGGATCTGGTATGTTCTGGCAAATATTTTTGATTTTCCACTAACTGATTTTGATTCTCCCAGTGTAGCTCTTTTATGGTGGAGCAGACAAAATGAGAATCGGCAATTTCTCATCCTCATATTTCTATGGTCGGCATGGAAATGGCGGAACTCACGAATCTTCAATGATTCCCACATGCCTTCATCTTTCATTTTGGACAATATCATGACTTCATGGCACATGATATATGGATCTATTTGAATATGTATGTTTTTTTGTTTTTCTTCCATATCTGACTATATGCAACCTATATAAACCAATATGTGATCCCATTATGACGTTTTTCACAGACGCATATATGTCTTTTGATATAACTGATATACATGTATCTGATGTGATACAAGATATGTATGATATGTGGAACATACATACATGTACATCTGATTTTATATATTCTCAATATAATATATCACGCTTTTTTTCTTTTGAAAAAACATATAAATCAGTCGGTCTAAATTATAATATAAATATAAATCAATATTAAAACGTAAAATTTCTCAATGAAAAGGATATCACCTTCCCAAAAAGGATGAGATGTTGTTTTGTATTAAATGTTATTGATTGAGATAATATAAATATTTATTTAGATAATATTTGCACATTTCTCTACACTAACTTGATAGATCCATTTAACTTGATAGATCCATTTAAGATAATTAGTGTTATAATTTTAACAACAGTGTCAAGAATAAAAAGATAGTTGTTGCTTGTTAGTTTTTAAATATATATTGAGTATGAAATTATTGAGAATAAATTTATTTCAAATTATACTATTTTGGCAACTCGTTGTAATTAATGTTTTTTTAATTTTTTTTTTAATTTATATAATTATATTATTAAGGTTTTTAATATATATATATAATTGTTTTAATTTTTATCATATTGTTTAAAATTTTATTTTATTTTTTTATTTTATATAATTAGTTTTGAAAAATAGTTAATTGATAATAACTTTAAAATATTATGTTTAAAGAGATTTCCAAGTTCAAATCTCTTAAATAGTGTACTAAAAGTGACATGGTTTATTAAAAGTTAGAATGATAAATCATATACTAAAAATAACATGGTTTCCTTAATTAATATATATCGCACATAGTCCTTTATCCCGCGCGGTTAGGGAATGCCGCTTATTACCTCTTTACCCGGGTTCGACCCATGTGCATGTACTTGCTACTCTGCAACATATTTTCCGATGACGTTCCGCTGTTCCGCAACATACATAAATAAATATCTCGCTTGAGGGACTCGCCCCTTCTTTTGAATATATATATATAAAGTCTGCAAATTTCTGTTGTGGACACAAATAAATAAAGACATGGCAATTCCAGTTGAATTAGGTTATGTTGTTCAACCTTGGTTATTTATATGTAGCTTTCCCTTTTGGAACTGCCTCGATGAATTCACATTGGTCACAAGTGTTGATGACAATTTATCCAAAGATATCAATAAACCATTAATATGTCAAACCGTGAATTGGTATGATCGACATTAAGTTTATATTCATGGTTCAAAGTCCACGTATACATTTAATCATGGGGCTCATTCATAATTTAAATTTATTAAAATTTTAACCCTATAAAAATACTCTGGACTACATCATTAAGAACAACCTTTACCAAATTCTCTTTATAATTTTTTTATAATCAAGTTCTTTCACCTATACTTACTAAAATATTAATATTAATTAAATACAATGTTTTACATTCTTTTAAATTTATTTTATCTAACTTTTTTATAAAATATATTTTATATTAATTAAATAAAATGTTTTATATTTTTTTAAATTCATTTGATCTGACTTTTTTCAAAATATATTTATATATTCCCGGATGTGGGTGATTGATGGCCAGGACGGTATGTGGGAGGCACGCGAAGTGGGCAAGTGGCAGCCTTACCGTGTCAGATGTTACAGCTATGGGTTGGCTAGTCGGTTCCGCACAAGAACATTTATGGTAGCATTTACGCTGCCATCCAAGCTTTGGGTTCTTAGCGCGATGGCACTCAGCTCACTCCGCATTGCTACTGTTCAGGGCGACTCTCGGCGGGATCGCTCGTCCATCTGTTGTCCGTTTGCCCTGGTGCATGTTGTCTGCTCTTCCATGTTAGTCTGCCTCTGCTGGGATATGTGTGCTTTTACTACCTTCGGCCTCCATTCTGTTCCGGCTCCTGGCGTTCATAGCTTTTTTCAGGCTCAGTGTTTGGCTCACCCGGCGCATACGCCTCTCTGTTGTTTCTCTGCCTTCCATTCTCTGTTAAACAGTCCTCCTCCCATAAAGATGCTTAGAGAAAGGATGAGATTGGTTAGTAGGCGCGGCGGTTCGCGTGGGCGAGCCACCCACCAGCACCCCTCCACTTCTCTGGATCCCTCTGAGGATGCATCGCTCAACCCTGCGACCAGACGCAGCTGAGGCAAGGGAAGGGGGCGAGACAGAGGCGGAGAATGTAGACATACTACGCATCCCACAGCCCGCTTCCGCATTCCATGTTCTCTGGCCAATTCCACCTTCATCGTCTCGGTGACTATCGAAAAGTGTGAGAATGAACCGGGTTCGGGAGCTTCTCATCAGGGGGTTCCTGTAGAATTGAGGCAGGCAAGTTAGATTGACACTCAGTGCCATGTCTCCGGAGGAATGCCTACTCTACACACTGGAACCAATGCTAGCCCAAGCGAGCCTGTGAGAGGAGAGCCCTCTAGTTCTGCGGACCTCTCATCTGACTCCACGAACTCAGGACAATTTGGATGCAGAATTGTGGAGGAACAACCGTCAACCTCAGATGCAGATTGAACTGGTCAGTGCCTCTGGTTTTTTGGTTCGGTCACTGAAGCCGAAGTCCTCCTTCTTTTCGATTCTCAGTGTTCATGCCTGTTATGGGCTTCTGTCTATTAGTTAGGTCAGAGTTTGTCTTTGTTTCTGTTTGTGTCATTATCGGTTCTTGTATGAGTCAGTGTTTCGAGTCCTTCTGAATTGTTCAGTGTCCCTTGGTATCAACTTCTCTGATGTAAGGTCTCTGCCCTGGTTCCACAGCCAAGCAGTGAAGTTTTTGCTCTCTGCCAAATCCTTGGCTTGAACTTTCGAGGAAGTGACCTCGCTGTAACTTTTTGTATGAATATAGAAATATACCAAATTAGAAAAAAAAAATATTTTATATATTAATTAAATAAAATATTTTATATTATTTTAAAATTATTTTATTTAAATTTTTTAAATATAATTATTTTCTAAATACATCCTTATGTAAATACTAATTACAATCTCATTATTCTCAAAAAAATATAAAACTATTCATCATTTAAATTTATTAAAATTTGAAATAAATAAAAAATACTCTTTATTATTAATTTATAACACCCTTTACCGCCATTGTTTTCTTAAAAATTTTCTATTAAATTATTTGAAATAATTTATGCTATACCTACTAAAATATTACCTAAAAAAAGTGTTTCATTTTTCTACCTGTCGGCCTTGATAACTAACTATCTCTGGGGCCTTTCATAAATGACGTGTTTCATAAGTCTCATGTTTTATAAAATTCTTTAATTTATTTTAATAAATATCTTTTTTAGAGATGTACTCTTATCTATTTCCACAACTTTTAGGTTAAAATATGCACAAGGTCTTCTATTTTTATTTTAATATATTTATAAAAAAAACATTACCAAGTAAAAATTGAAAATAAAATTATTTAAAAATACACATTTTTTTATTTTAACTATATTTTAACTTTTTTATTTTGTTAATGATTTTTTTTTCATCTTCTTTCTTCTTTTTCTTTTGTTTTTTTAATAATTAGATATTAATGGGTTGTTGATTTTTATGGTGTGGTTTTTGCGATTCTAGATTCGGGTATTCCACAATCTTCATTTTCATGTTGTCTCTGTTTTGAGTCTAGAACAAGACCCATCCTCAAGATTGATTCACAAAGAAGAGAAATAAGAGCTATAAATATGATTCTGGATTTGGATATTCCACAATCTTCATTTTCATATTGTCTCTGTTTTGAGTCTAGAACAAGACCCATCCTCAAGACTGATTCACAAAGAAGAGAAATAAGAGCTATAAATATGATCCGGTGTGTTGTAAAATTGGGGAGCCGACCAGCTCAAGATGAATGATTACTTATTGTTTAAACAAATTTTTTATTTCAATTCGTTATTATTATCTTGTTATTTAAATAATAAATTATCTATTAATAAATCTCTCTATTATACTTAATTTATTTTAATAATGATTTTTATGGAATATTTCTTTAATTATTGTTAATAGATTTTAATATGGGTTATATTATACTTAATAATATAAATCATGATATTATTAATTTTATTACTACGTTTATGTTTTCTAATTATTGTAATAAGGTTTTTTTGATTCTTTAATAAATTGCATTTTTTTTTTTTAATTTTAATTAAATTACAATTTCAAGTGTTTTTGTTTATAGAAAAGAAGTGTTAATATATCACGTTACTAATATTTTGATTTTTTTTATTTATTTAAGCCTATGTTATTAGCTTATTGCTAATGTATTCTAAATTGAATCTTAATTATACTTAATATCAAGTCATGTTACTAGCTTATATAAGTAGTATTTCTTTATTATGCTTAATATTATTTTTAGGGTTAGGAGAGGGGTGGAGTTGGTTTAACCTAGGATAGGGTCAAAGAAGGGAAGGGTTCAAAAGGGGGGAGGGTTAAAATTTACAGGGGGAGGAGCATGAGAGGGTGATAGGGAAATTTTAGGAGGAGAGGGGAATGAGATATAGGGGATAATTGTGAGGGGTAGGGGACAGAGGGCGGGAATTATGAAGAGTGGTAAGGGTGATGTGAAAGGGAGAGCATTTTATTCAATGCGGGTGATAAGGGAAATCCAATTTTTTCTAACTTCCAAGCCTCCATCCCTATTGAGGTTGTGTACGTGCTTGATGATTTCAAGTGCCTCCCACACTTTACATTTAAAATGATGTTTTTCATTGGCAATGACCTTTGTGTCTTCAAGGCAGATATGGTGGTTTGTCTTGCCTACATGCTCAACTAAAGTTGAAGAATGAGTTCTTTCATTACGAATATCTGCACCATGCGTTTTGGGCCTGATCTTGACAGACCTTCCTGTTTCCCCAATATAGTGTTCCCCACAAGAACAATTGATCATATAAACACCTTTCTGCTGGAGGTGCTCCAGGTTGTCCTTGACAGATTTCATTCTTTGTTTAATAGTCGTCATGGGTTTGAATGAAGTTTTGATATATTTCCTTATGAGAACATTAGCTAACATGTCAGTGACTCCACGAATATATGGAAGGTAAGCATTAACAATTGGGGGGTTTTTAGATTTGTCTTTCTTGCTTCTGAATTTGGCTTTCTGAATGGCTCTAATAATGTCTTTATTATTGTATCCTAAGCTTGTAAATAATTTTCTTATGTAAGTAATATCCTCTTCGGTGTCGATCTCATCTGATATTCTATAGGCTTTAGTAAAGAGGGTTTAAAGAACACCCATCTTTTGAGCCGGGTGGTGGTGTGAATCAACATGAAGGTAATTATTAGTATGTGCCTTATTTACTCTTTGTGCCCTAGGGATCCATCCTTGTTTCTTATGAGGAGGATATCAAGGAATGGGATGCAATTATTCTCCTCAACCTCCATTGTAAACTTGGTGCCATCAGACATGCTATTGAGATGGTTTAAAAAGTTTTTAAGTTCATCATCCCCATGAGACCAATCAACGTTGGTGTCGTCCACAAACCTGATCCAAAACATAGGTTTTAATGAGTATGTGTTAAGAGATTTCTTTTCAAATTTTTCCATGAAGAAATTAGCTACAATAGGTGAAAGAGATGATCCTATAGCCACTCCTGATGTTTGCTCAAATATTTCCCCTTGGAAGGTGAAGAAAGTAAAACAAAGATAGATTTAAGCCAACTTTGCAGTCTGGGGGGTTTGCCACTCCGTTTACTACTTGGATTGCTTCATCTAAGGGAATCTTGGTGAAGAGATGGACCACATTAAAACTAACAATTTTATCACCCGGATCCAACTTAGCTTGTTTAATGAACACAACATTTTGGTTAGAGTCTTTGATGAAAGAGATGGTTTTGCCAACATGAGGTGCTAGAGTGTTGGCGACATACTTTGCTAATTTGTATGTGGGTGCTGCGATAGTATTGACTATAGGTTTGAGAGGGACATTAGTTTTATGAATTTTAGGGGCCCCATAAGTACGAGGGGTAATTTCATTGGGGGGGTAAGGCGTTTTTTCAGTTTCTCATCCAGATTAGTCTCTTTAATGGCTTTATTTACTAGCCTTGTAATTTTTTAGATGGGGTTATTCTCAAGTTTTTTGTAGCTACTAATGTTATATAGGTGGTCTTTCATTTTGTTTATGTATTCCTCATGATTCATCACCATAGTGGTGCCTCCTTTGTCGGCCTTTAGAATGAAAATGTCATTACTATTCCTTAGCCTTTTTAGGGCTTTAAGTTTCTCATGGTTTAGAATGCTTTTAGGAGGTCTAGCTCTCCTTAGGATCACAACGCATTCTTGTCTAACAAACTCTTTATCTTCATCATTGAGAGCTTTGATTCCATCTTCAAGACTGCAAATGATTTCTTCGGTAGGGATCCATTTGGGGGCTAGGGAAAAATTGAGTCCCTTGTCAAGGACTTCAACTTCTTCCTTTTTCAATTCATAAGAGGAAATATTTATAACTTTTTTTATTGTTACTAGAATTATTGTGAGGATTGTTTTTTATTTTATTATCTAATCTATTGGTTGTATTGTCTATATTCTCTCCTAAGTTGTTGTCCATAGTGTTCAATCCCATTATATTATTATCTAGCTTATTATTTATTTTATTATATCCAATGGTATTTAATACATTAGTGCTTTCATTAATATTATAGTTTTCTATTTTGTTATCTAATATTCTGGATATATTTATCTAAACTATTACTTAGGTTAATGTCCCTAGAATCTACCCTAATATCATTTTTATTTAATTTATTTATTATTTCACTAACATTTGCTTTATCATTGTTATAATTTTTATTACTGTTTGGAACTACGTCCCTGTTGTTCGATTCATTAAACGTGTTTTGACTGCAGATTTTTCACGTGATGACTTGTGTTGGACTCAACTTTCGAGCTCCGCAACACTGATTCCACTCTGCGTGCACGCTGCTTCACAGTGGAATCGCAGTCTTCATCCATGTTGCATCTTGTCATTCTGTGTGAATGCTACTTCACGGTGGAGTCACCGGCTTCCATTGTGTCTTGTCTACGCCCATTGCTACGTCGTTCTTCTAGCTTCTGCAACTTCCTATTCTGTCTTAGCTGAGCGTGTGTACCTCCTTTCTAGCCTTGAGCGTTGTATAGGCATCAATGACTATCCATAGGTCTTCTTAGAAAGTTGTTTACAATTTTAAGTGAGATTTAAAGGCTATTGAACATAATCACACTAAAGAAAATCTGATCCTGCGTATCTCCAGGCGAATTAAAGATTTACTGAGTCGTTCAAATGCTTTATGGTTTTTTTGGTTATGTAATATGTGCTTAACGCAGGCAAAGAATGTAGTTAAATTGGAATCATGACAATGTTTGAGGAATGATAGATCAAATTCCCTTATTTGTATCTTAACTCTTATTTTTTTGAGATCACGAACCTCCTTCCATGTTTCCCCTTCCGTACAGGGTAATAATAATGGTTTGTAGATTTTTGTGGTGTGGTTTTTGGATTATGGATTTAGATATTCCACAGTCTTCATTTTCATCCTCAAGACTGATTCACAAAGAAGAGAAATGAGAGCATTTTTTATTTCATTTTTATTTTAATTAAATTACAATTTCAATTGTTTTTGTTTATAGGAGAGAAGTGTTAATATATTACTTTACTAATATTTTGATTTTTGATTTATTTAAGCCTATGTTATTAGCTTATTGCTAATGTATTCTAAATTGAATCTTAATTATACTTAATATCAATTCATGTTACTAGCTTATATAAGTAGTATTTCTTCATAATGCTTAATATTATTTTTAGGGTTAGGAGAGGGGTGGAGCTGGTTTAACCTAGGATAGGGTCAAAGAAGGGAGGGGTTCAAAAGAGGGGAGGGTTAAAATTCACAGGGGGCTAGTTGGCCACTATTGGTGACATATTAACACCTATTGTAGCCAATTCACTATTGGTGACATAATAATGGTTTGTAGATTTCTATGGTGTGGTTTTTGCGATTCTGGATTTGGATATTCCACAATCTTCATTTTCATGTCGTCTATGTTTCGAGTCTAGAACAAGACTCATCCTTCGGAATGATTCAAAAAGAAGAAAAATGTGAGCTATAAATATGATCAGGTGTGTTGTCAAGTTGGGGAGCTGACCAACTCAAGATGAATGATTACTTATTATTTAAAACAATTTGTTTTATTTAAATTCATTATTATTATCTTGTTATTTAATTAATAAATCTCTCTATTATTACTTACTCTATTTTAATAATTATTTTTATGTAATATTGGCTTTATTATTGTTAATATATTTTAATATGGCTTATATTAATACTTATAATATAAATCATGATATTATTAATTTCATTACTACCTTTATGTTTTCTAATTATTGTAATTATTTTTTTTGGTTCTTTGATAAATTACATTTTTATTTTTATTTTTTATTTTATTTAAATTACAATTTCAATTGTTTTTTTTATAGGAGAGAAGTGTTAATATGTCACCAATACTGGTCAACCTCTTCATGGATAAATTTGAGAAAAGAGGTCTTGAATCATACCCCAACATTGATGAAATCAATGTGAAGTGGTTCCATGGTAATGATGAATTGAATAAGTTCTTTGAGCATCTTAGTGGGATCTCTAAGGACATCAAGTTTACCATGTAACTTGAAGAAAATAGGAGAAACCCCTCCCTTGACGTAATGATTACTGGAAATTAAGATGGAAGTCTCAAGCATAACATATTTAGAAGGAAAAAACATATTAATAACTACCTTAACATTGAATCCCATCATTATCCTTCACAAAATATTGGGGTCCTCAATACCCTAGTTATGAGGGAAAAGTTTCCCATATGATGGGAATCTTGAGCAAGAAAAATGCCATCTAACCAAGGTCTTCATGGAGGAAAAACAGTAGTAGAAAATACATCAAGAAGGCATTGGGAAAGTTTGTAATATGGTACAATTCCAATGATAATCAAATAACTAACTCTAATTTGAAGGAATGCTTGCCCTACATCCAAGGGGTCACTAATAAAATTGTTAAGGTATTCATAAGAAAAAACGTTACAACCTCATAAGAAGGTCTTCATTTAAGTCTTCACAACTATTAGATGAGAACAAATTTTGTAAAAGATTCCAATGGACATCATCAACTTAAGGGCATCTACAAGGTTACATGCCCCTATGATAAATGTTATGTGAGGAAAAAGGATGATCATTTAAATTAAGGATTAAATAACATGTATTTTATTTTAAGTCAAGCGCAAGATCTAGTTGTGTAAATAATGCAAGACAAGACAAGAAAGAGGAGAGAATGAAATTTAAATCAAATAAACTAAGTAGCTTAAGAACCACTTTGATTCTACTTCATAAGTCTTGTTTGTATTAATGTTTGACATGATTACATATTTATAACACTCCCGTGAGAGGAAACCAATGCCCACTACATTAGTGTTCCATAGTGCATTTATACTAGAAAATAGAAAAGAATTTTCCTTGTTCAACAACTATCCCAAAAATAGAGTTGTAGGGCCTAAAACAAGTACAAACATATAATAGGGTTGACTAAAGATAAGATGAGTAGAAAAAAATCAGAATTGAAGTAATAACTCCCTCATGCAATTTCTAACTCAAGAATAGAAATAAAACCCCAAAATAGGATTGAAACTCAAAGGATAAGGTGATAAAGTGATCTAAAAGGTTGTGGATAGAGAACTTAACCAAAATAAAAAAAGGAAGCACATATTCATGGATAACATAGTTAAAGAAAATATAAAGTATACTAATGGGTGGGAAATAACTATGCCACTACCTGATCACTGCCATATGTCATCCTATGTTGGGCCCTTTGCTAAAAATATGCTCACAAAAAAAGAAAAAAATGCTAAAGATAAGAAGTGATCTTAATGGGTAGGGATTATATAGTATGTGATAAAAATAATCAATATTGGTCTTGATGTGCATGTACCACAACATCTCCCTTGAATCATAATCGCAAATTGTGCATAATGAGTAGGTCTTGTCACTTTTCAGCAATGTTTGGTACTCATGTACAAAATAACTATGCAAGATAGTCAGTGAGCCTCGAAAATTTTCAACCATGTTAGGTACGCATAAAGAAACTTATGCAAGACACAATATGACAAAAGTGAGGTAACTTGTTGGGAAGAATCCCCCGAAAATACAATTCACACTATGTCTATTATGTAGTTTCTTTGAAAAATGTTGTTGTTTTTTATCAACAACCCCAGCATGGATTTGTCCCCGATCTATCTTATTGCATTGCGAGAATCCTTATGTTGTTGGTTGAGCTGCATACTTGCTATCAATAGCAAGGAGAGCTCTTCGAGTACCAAAAAATTGAAAATTTAATTCTTTGTATCTTAATAGATTCACCCACAACAAAGTTCCCAATTTAACAAGAACATCATCAAGTTCTTGTTTTTTGGATGTCACATTTAGTGGTGAATTTTATCCTCCTTTTGAAAAGTAGTGTTATTGGTAGCACCCCCATTTTTGGGATGGGGCAGTTTTTGACATTTTAAATATTCATGGCTATAATGTATCAATCTGTTTTTTTCAAATGTTAATTTTTAAAGCATTTTCAATTTTGTCTATTTTTGTTTTCTCAAATTTTGGATTTTTAAGTGTTTTTCAAGTTTGTTTCTTTTTAATTTTATTTTTGGAGTTAAAATTACAAATTAATTGACTTTATGGACTTGATGACTAGTACCTTTAACATAAAAACCACATAATTAACTATAAAATAAAAAATGGTATTACTTGATTTTTGTTCTTCAATTCATTGACTATTTTGTTTTTAATAATTTACATTAAAAAATTATAATATTCAGAAAAATTGTAAATATTTTTTTACTTAAAACACTTATATTTTAAAAAACTATGAAACACATTTTTACTAAGAAAACATTTGAAAAAAAAGAAAAAGGGACAAAAAATAATAAATGATAAACTAACCTTAAACTCCACCCCCGACACACATATATATAAGGGTTTTAAAAATATAATTAAAAAAAAATTAAAACAAACTTTAAAACGATTTTAAAATTTATTAAGTAAATATAAGGAAGAAAAACTAAAAAACAATAAATAACAATTCAAAAATTTTAATCTTTTTTAATTGAAAAAAAAATTGATGTCACACAATTTGGGGGTGATTGGGCATCGCCCCTCACTTTGTGTACCATTGGATTTGTTTTGTTGTTTACTTTTTACTATTTATTATTTTTATTTGTTTCTTTCTTTCTATTTTAATATAATTTCTTTGTTTCCTTGGATAAGGTGTAAGGGAGAAAAAGAGGAGGGAGGGTGGCATAACAATTGTCACCTCAAGAAACAATGTGGAGGAACATGGTTGCCACCCTTCGCAATGAGTTATCAAGTTTGTACTGCATGGTACATATCCTTAATTGTTGTAATGACTTCAAATGTAGTCATGAGGAGAGGATTTGGTAACTTTGTCAAGGATTCTCCATGTTATTTCATGATTACTATGGCCTTTGCGGATAGGAAATTCCATGCGATTAAATCAGATACTAGAAATTATTAGCCTCTCCTTGTTGTTTTTTTCGTTGTTAGTTTATGCTTCTATTCATGGATTTTTTGAAATCATCAAATGTGGTTAAAACATGGACTAAGAGAAGGAACACACCCTTGAGCCATGATCCATTCACTTAGTCTTGATTTTCTTTCACTCCATGCCTAGTAAATAATCTTTAAGCACAAGAACTTTGTTGGTTAGTTTTTCTTCAGCTATGTGTATTTTTCTTTGTGTGGTTCTCTATAGTTAGGAAAATAGAGTTTGTAAGGGGGTTAACTCCCTTCTTGGATTTTTTTTTGTGGTATGGTATCTAATGGTGTTACCGGTCGATAATTTATTCTATTCTGTGTGGGTGGGTAGAAATTTCCTTTGTTTTTCTCAATGGTTAGTTGGTTTCTTAGGAAGAAGGTTTTTATTTCTCTTTTTAAAATTTGAAAGGTGGCACATTAATCGTCATAGGATTCTTATCCTTGGGATGAAGGCTCTCCTCTTGGAGGGAGTTGATTTCTCAAACTTCCCCCAACTTGGAAATCCCATGAAGGGAGCAGAGAGTGACATTTATAAAGGCCCTTGCTCTATTAGAGTTGGAGCTAGGTTGTACTTTGTGGTATGGGTTCTTTCCTTCCTTCTCAGTATGCGAGGTGTCTCACCTCCTTTTTTTGGTTTATTTCTATGGACCATCAACGATATCAATCATGTAGGGGATCTTTCATTCATGCCTCTTATGGGAGATCAAGGCCCCAAGCTCATGCCCAATCTACAACTCACTTAGTATGTTCATAAACTCTCCAAGAAATTTATTGAGGAGCTCTGAGAGGTTGAGGGTTAGCCATCGATAGGGAATGTCGCTCAGATTCAGAATTGTTAACTATGATTTCTTATTGGGTTTTAGATATTGGTCATACCCAAGGACACCAAAATGAATACATGTACATGATGGACCTATATTTTCATTTGAAACTAATCCTGAGAAGAGTGTTATTGGAAAAAAATGACGCAAGAGATGAGATATTGATGATGATGTATGAGCTACAATATAAATTTAAAGTCGTGGAAAAATGTACGTGGAAACGACAAAAGTGTTCATCCTACATGGAAAAGGCTAATCCTCTAGATAGTCTAGGTGAATAGATTCCCATTGACGTAGACGCTTCCATCTCATAATATTTACATGATAATTTAGGATTTTTTTGATCTTTGTTATGATCAATGTCAAGACAAGTCCCAGCTGGTTTTGAAAATTTACCATGGTCTAGCAATTATGATATTATCTATGATTTAAGACACACTTTTGTAGTCTTTTCATGGTGCTATTGATTTTACATTGCTAGTAGCACATTCCAATTTTATGGCTGATTTTTAAGTTTTGGTTGCAGTGATACAAATTGCTTAGGCTAAGATTCAAATGAGTTTTAATTTTAACCTTAAAATAATATATTGTTATTGATATTGCAACTCTCTGATTTATATACTCATTTTTAAGGTTTTTCATAAGCATGATATTTGGTTTTTAATGTGATGGTTGAAAAGTATTGGAATTTTAATATTTCCTTTATTAGCCATGTTATTTGGTTTTTAATGCCATGGTTGAAAACGTTGTAATTTTAGTAAGAAAAAAATAGGTGTTACCAATAGCACCACTTTTTTATTTAGGGGTGTTTTTTCACGTTTTTTATGCTAAAATATGAGTTTCAAGGATGAAGTGCTCATATTGAGGTCACATTTCTCATTAAGTTGGTAATTTTGTTCCATTAGCTTACTAGTTGCTTGTAAAAAATGATTTGCCCTCCATGGCTTGTGATCTAGATCTACAATAGGATGTTAATTGACTTTTAAATCAAATTCTGAAACATCAACAATATAATTTGAAAAGTGTGTTAAAACATATTTAATGTCTATCTCATAAAGTAGTGAAAACAATGCAATTGGTTCCTCCTATAGTGAATGCAAGGGAGCATTCTCATACTTTCCATCTAATGTTTCTCTAATCTCTTCATGTGCATGGGTTAAAAGTGATTAAGAATATGATTTAGGCATGAAATGAGAGAAAAAATAGAACATGGAATGATGATCAACCTCCCCAACTATAACTATTTAACCATCTTCCATCCATAAGATTGTCACTAGATATGGAGTGAACTCATATTTCTTGCTTATACATGAATGCATAATTTCGTAGATGGAGTGGAGATTCATGGATATCTTTGGAACATGTAACATATTTTGTAAGCTTCCATAATCAAGGTCTAGTGTAACGTATGAAGGAAGAAAAAGAATGTTTTGATGTAGTCATGTGATTAAAGGAACCTAATTTTAATGTCCATATATCTAATGATGAAGCAATAGTAGTCAAAATGTAACCCACACATTGATCATCTGGTGGCATGCTTTTATTTAACTTCTTGATTTTGTCTACTAAGAAATTTGCTAGGTTGTGTTAAACAAAGTTACCAACTTAACAAGAACTTTACCAAGTTCTTGTTTTATTTGAGATCACATAAGATCCTAATTTTTGATGTTATTTTTAAAATTGATGATGTAATATCACAATTTTTCATTTCAAAGTTAAAAGTCCAACATTTTTCAACCATGCATTAAAAACCAAATATCATGATTACAAAAGACATAAAAAACCACATTGAAATGCAAAAGTGGTGATGTAGCATCACCTTTCTTTTAATGGTTAAAATTCAAACATTTTTCAATAATGGAATTAAAGTCCAAATATCATGACCATGAAACACGTGAAAACCATACTAAAATGAGAAAGTGGTGATGCAACATCACCCCTTTTTCTAGTGTTAAAAAATTCAAACATTTCTCAACCATGGCATTAAAGCTCAAATATCATGACTACAAAAAAAACCCTAAAAATTATCACCTAAATTTTATCTATCCTTCTTTTTTCCCTTTTTTTGAAATGCTTGTTTTTTAAGTGTTTTTCAAAATTTGTCTAACTTTTATTTTATTTTTGGGTTTGAAATTACTAATTAATTCACATTACGACCTCGACTATTGGTATCATCGATTTATAAAATCAGCTATAAATCTAAAAGTGACATTAATTCATATTTGTTTGATTATTAACTATTTCTTTTTTATTCCTGGATGCAGGTGTTTAGGCACACTTGTACTATGCAGCGACCTTGGGTTGGCAAGTGGCGAGGCCACCTGGCCACCCATGCTTCCACCCAAAAGGCCACCGCCGAAATTAATGGCATATTAATGCAATGCGCGGGTCAAGGCTTCATCAATCTGGTTTTTAAGATGGCCTCTTTAGATCGTCTTCCCCCCACTTTGCCTCCTCTGAACTGCAATTGTCTCCCTGCTACTGCAGAGCCAAGCTCGCACACGACAACGGGGAGATGCTGCCAAATTCTGTGCTGCATTGAGATGGTGGATGGTACACATTTATCGCAGAGTCTTCTATGATGCCTTTGGACTGGTTCTTCGGTCTTGAATCTTGGCTCTGAACTGCTGATAACTGGTCATTTTGTTCTCATTAACCACTCATTCTTTGGCACTGCTCCTTCTCGTCCTCATCTGCTCAATTTTGACCAGGTGAGCATTCCTCGTTTGCGTCATTGTATGCGCTGCAGGAGGGTCAGTAGCAGAGGAAGAACAATTTGCCCCCCCTCCTTGACCCACTCTGACTCGCCCCCCTTTGACTCATTTCTCTGGACGCTACCCCACCACTCGCAGGGGTTGGGGGCAGGCTCAGACTACAGGTCCTCGGCTTGTTGACACTACTTCCCAGCCTCCTGCTGCCTCTGTTTCATCTTTGCAACCCAGTCATTCTACACAATTTCAATTTTGTTGCACACTAGAACATCCCTGCATAATAACGACTATCTCAGTGGCATTTATAGAGGAGCCACAAAGTTCTGAAGACCCAACCCACAATACTCAGGTGCGGACCACCACCAGCAAGAGGAAAGCCCCTGGAAGCAGCTTAGGGACGTACCATTCCAGGCCACTTCAAGAACATGGAAGAAACACCGAGAGATAAATAGGATGCAGAAGATGACATGGAGGCGTACATGTGTCTGATAGTGGAAGAACCTCCTCCTCCTAACGACGCCTAGCTGGTCAAAGTTTTTCAGGTTTTGGGTTCCCGACTCCCAATACTATGGGTCTATTCTGGTGGTTTTTTATGCAAATGTTGTTAATTTTGATGATTGTTCAAAAAACTGTTCCACTCTGGCACTACAGGCTGTTACCCCTACGTGGGTAGCAAACTCTTATAGTTTTGGACTGGTTTCTTCGGTGCAGGCAGTCTCTTTCCAGTTTTTTGTTGTTAAACATGGCATAATTTGGGACTTTCTCTGCAGAGGGCAGTGCCTGCTTATACTACTTTTGTTACATTAACATAATTAGTCAAATTTAGAGAAAAAAAAAAAAAAAAAAAAAAAAAAAAAAAAAAAAAAAAAAAAAAAAAAAAAAAAAAAAAAAAACAAAAAAACAAACTATTTCTTTTTTATATAACCTATATTGAAAAAATTGTAAATAAAGTTTTGAAAAGGTAAAGATTAATAAAAATAAATTTAAATTTAAAGAATCACCTTGTTATTCTAAAAGAAACATTGAAACATTTTCAATGTTGTTTTTTAATTAAAGGAAAACCAATTTTTTAAAGAGAAAAAACATTAAAATACAAACTATATTAAAAAAATGCAAATTTAAACTTTCAAAAATTCAAAAGAAACTAATAAACTCAAATTTAAACGAAAAAAAAACAATACATATATATATATTATATATTATATATATATATATATATAATATATATATATATATAAATAATTGTTTTTAAGCTATTAATGTCTTTTTAAAAATATTATAAAATAAAAATAAAACAAATGATTCAAATTTTTAAAAATAATTAAATAAATTAAAAATAATTAAATTATTAAAAAAAGAATGTGAGGTTGATTCTTTCCACTATCTTTTCTTTCGCATTATTATTTTCTTTAATATTTATTTTTTATTTTTTATTTCTATTTTATCTCTCTCTCGATATATAGAGAGAGAGAACAAGAACCATACAATCATAGCTGCTACCCACAATCACATCATACTATTGCTTGGAAAATTTGGCCTGAGATAATAGCCCACAAATTATACCCGACAAGGTAAACCAAAGTTACCTCTAATAGGTTCACCCACGAGGTTTGAACCAATAACCTTTACAAATGAGTGCCTTAACAAAACACTCAATCACTAATAAACCCTCGGCCCGTGGGATATTTTTACATGAATATGTATTCTCTCTACGGGGTTAGGATGAGCAGACATTGTTCACCCTATCCAATCATAGGGCTACATTTTCATCCTCTTCTGTCCAATGAAAATCTGACACGTCATGGCTCAATTACTGTTTTCCAACTACCTTGTGACTCTATCACCATTTTCCAACTACATCACAGGGATTGACAACACAACCAACGACCGCATGACTTTATCACCATTTTCCAACTACATCATAGGGACAAACAACATGACCATCCTAGCTTTTTGCAACATCATCGTCTCTATCATTAGGTTTTATGCTTTTGTAGAGCTTCTTTCTATGAAATAAATATTGAAGGAGTTCATCTACCTTTAAAATGTGGTTGAAACGTCCCACCAGTACAACTTTGTTAATCTGCTCTTCACTCATCCTGGCATCTTCTAGACATTCGTTAATGATTCAAATGCACTTGCCCAAGAAATGAGAGTTCAACTCTTTGTGTTAAGCCCTTTGATCAACTCCTGTAATTTTGATGTGAAAAATCCAACGCTTCGTAGATACAATCGATATTAATGACAATCTACCACCAAACATAGATTTGTTTTCCCTTTTGCATTCTGAACGAAGCCTCTGATGAGGTTCCACACACAATGGATTCTGTTTTATTTTTTCTGTTGAAAGGTTGAATACAATAAATGAGAACCTTGTTATCAAAACCTTCACCACCAAAATGCACGTCCCCTCCTACAGTCTTCACCTCAAATTTACCTCTCTTGACATTAACAATGGATACAACAAAGGTGCCTCTGCCTCTGCCTAGGTAAAAAATCAAGACAATCTTTTTCATTCAAAGGAATAAACCTTTGTACCAAATTTGTAAGTTATAGTTGCGGTAGGGGGTTAATTAATAATTTTCGTGGTGTTAAGACTGACAATGGTAGCAACATATCTAGTAGACTTTCTCTGAGAATCGCAAAATGGGCCACTACAATGATGACAACATTGTCCACCCCAGAGTTTACCTAAGGTTTATGTTGCAAAGATGGTGTTTATGCTTCTATAGTTTAAAAAAGTTCACACAGAACATTCTAGAGGGTATTAATGCATAAAATCAAATATTTTTTGTGCAATGAGAGAGGTAGAAAATTATACTAACGTGTCACTATTGTTGAATAAACTCTTTGTGTGAGTTCATTGGGTCTGTAGACAACTAGAAAAATTATCCCAAAACACCAACTCACATAAGAGACTTCAAAGGTTCTACAAACAAAAATTTACAAAAATAAGAACTCAATTTGTTTTAAAGAAAAACACTAAGGAACTGATAAAAGAAAATAAAAGTACATGAAACCTCCCATAAACACATTCACCTATAGATATAATATTAGTGATTGCTAGGCAGATGAGATATTAGGCTCTAAAGAATTTGATTATATTAGCGCTCCTAAACTCAATGGAAGGGCAGTTGCATCTCTTTTAGGCCCTTTAGCTCCTCTTCCCTAATGCCCTAAACTAGTTAGAACATATCTAACATTGATGTTTATCCCTAGTCTCTATTGAACCCTTGTGTTTCTTTGCCACAGTCCTTGTATTGAATTTAAGCAAGCAAAAATTGTTGAGGCCTCTAAATGGGAATTTCATGACCATGGTAGGTTATGTGAACATGCAGTGGAAGGAAACTCGTGGTGGGTTGTGTGAACATATAGTTCATTGTGGGTTGTGTGAATAGGTAGTGGAAACATGTTGTGTACGCGAAAAAATTATGGGAGGATGTTTTCAATCTATTGTTGGTGAGTGGAAAAATATTACCATGCTTGACATGTAATGGCCATGCATGTTGGATTAAGCATCGAAACTTCATAATTATGTGCACCTGAGTAGAAAAGTGAATTAATATAAAACAAATGCATCTTATGAGTATCGAGTCAAGATTGGTTTGTTAGAGCTTCCATTGAGTTGGGCTCTCTTCCAATGTGTCAAACATACCTGAAGTGAGTCAGTTTGACAAGTACTTCTAGGTCGGACCCTGACCCTCACCATAACCTTAGGGTGAGATATTTGCAACTCGACAAGTACAACCCATGCACAATTGGAAAAACATGTCTATATAATATGATGTTGAGTATTTTTCTAAGTTATGTTGATTCATTCGGAGTTGAGTTTTCAAACTTTGGCATGATGATTTGATGATATTTTGTTTGTCTCCTTGTCAGAGTATTTCTTTAACAATTATTGACTACAATATTTTTCTTCTTATAGTAATGTTGGGCTCGATTGGAAAGGAAGAAAAAAATTGACACAAAGGAAAGGAATTTTTCCCTGGGTAATTTAGAAGAGCACCAACAAAATTCTAGGGAAGGCAGGTTGAATATATGGCAGTACGGGGATATTGAATCAACTGAGGAGGAAATTCTTGCCACTTGAAAAGGTGATCGTCCGTAGGGTTGTGGAATGTAGAGTAGTAGTATAGCTTTTTAGAACTAGTGGTTTTTATCATCCAGATTGGTAGTAATGGTTTGCGCATTCAATCATATAGCTTGGGAAGTTTTGAGCATTTTAATGTATAGATGTAGTGTTTTATTTTGGGTTTGAAGTCTAGTAATCTTCTCTAACTATGGGGGGAAACTGGTTGCAATTCTAGTGGCAATTGAACTAACTCGGACCAAAAACAAGTCATCTGCATTTCACATTGTGAACAATTATTTTTTGAAGTGTGAATAAAGTGAATGTACATTGTCGGGCTTAAAACTGTGCATTGTCTACATTGCTAATTTTAATTCATATTATCACAGATGTGCAGTGTAGGGAACTCTTCTAAACTCCCAAATTTTATCTATGCATGTGGAAAAATGTCTTAAATATGAGCTTGTGACATGGAAAAGTGTTTCTTTTTAGGAAAATATGAAAATGCTAATTTTATGTCTATTGAGATGCTTGCTTTGCCTCCTTTCTTAATACAATTATAATATGAATCAGGTTCAATATAATGTGTTCCACAATATAGGATTTGGCATTTTCATATCTTCCCTTCACTATTGTGTGCAATTTAATATGTAGTAATGAAATGGATTTGGCTATAAGGATACTACAATTGAGAGGTCCTACTCTTCAGAAACTAATGGTTACATTTATCCATAAGTCTGCATTTCCTTTAAGCCTTATACATAGTCTGCATGGTGTTTAAATCACAAAAGAGGCATCATAGTCCTTGATTATGATGGAAAATATACTTCCAATATTCATTTGCAAAGTTATGGCAAAGCCAACTTCATTTGTATGATGGTGTTCATGTCAACCTTATCTCTGGACATGAGTTCATGTCAACAATTTGAATCTTATCTCTCATTGCAACTCCCCTTAAATAGGCGTTCTACTTTGATTTCACATCCAAAGCATCTTGGTTTTATCATCCTTGCCTTAGATCTTGTACCAAATAAACAAAAAATGAGACACACATTGTGAGCAAATATTGGTATATTATTTTCTCCAAGTTTCTTATATTTCAATCCTTTAATCATGGTACACCCTCAAAAATGACTTTTCAACTATTGATGATAATTTGATAATAGGTTTATTTTGTACTATTAAAAACATATGAAGTCAATTTTGTAAATATAGTTACCATAGATATGAATAAGGCCTATACTTCTATATAAAATGCTTCTTAATAGAATGCATTTAAAAATCAAAGAGAAAAAATAAATACCTATTTTACATAACAATATAAAAAAGAGTGCTTTTCATGATTTTGTGTACAATAATGATGATTTTATAAGCTATAGTTTAAAAAATATTGCAATAATATTACCCATTGAAAACAGGTTAAGTTGACTTATACTATGATTTCAAAAGATCTATACTTCTATCCTTTAATCCAAAAAAAGATATTGCTCTTGGTAAAATGACTCTTTAATTTAGGTGCGATTATTAAGGTTTTCTTTTTGTCCAGATATTTGGTTTACAATGGTATGGTTGAAAAATGTTGAAATTTTAAGGTCTTTTGTACTTGTGATATTTAGTTATAATTTCATGGTTGAAAATTGTCAAAATTTTAAGTTTTTTCAGAGTTGTATTATTTGATCTTTAATGCCATGGTTGAAAATCATTGGAATTTTAAGATTCTCCATGATCATGATTTTGGTTTTTAATGTTGATGAGCCTCATCATTAAGCAACCATATGGGCCTTAATTGGCTTTAATTCACCTCCTAACTTAGTCAAACCGACCATTCTCACAACTTATTCATACTTTTGATTATATTTTTTTTATGAAATGAGTTAGAGTTGGATATTTGGCTTTGTGTTCTAATGTGCATGTAATGCAAGATAAAGGATAAAAGCAAGGAAAAATGCAGATAGAAAGGATAAAAGCAAAGAAATATGGGAAAGACCTTGGTAAAGACTTGAATGGGACAAGGGAGAGTAAATATAGGAGGTAAATCCTCCTCATTTACTACCCCTACATTCGAATATTCCACCATCAGCTCGAAGTGCACACAACCATCACTTTGAAGACTAAAAGATAGCTGAGAAAGTGAAAGTGACACAAAATAGTTTTTCTTGAGTTAGAGACCAAGCCTCCCTAATGGGAAGGAAGTTGTTAGAGACTTTAGATGTATAAATAGAGAGGCTTAGGACCTCATTAGGATTCAAATTTCTATTGTAAAACTCTGTTTTATTTCTTAGCTCCAGGAGACTTGTGACAGTTTGTTCTGTAATCCATGGTTTTTATAATAAGAATGAGTTATGTTTAAGCCAGCTCTAGGTTAACTCTGAGGGATGAAGCTGTCGGGTTAGGGCCCGACCCAAGCAGCCAAAACTCCTCTTTACTGTACATGTATGCTAGCATAGATTTTTGTTCTGTTTATTTGGTTAAGTAGTTTCATGGTTTTCTATTCATTTGCTTAAGTAGCCTTATGGTTTTCATTGTTTATTTGCTTAAGTAGTTGCACTTTCATTACAACAATATAACGTATATTATTCATGGTTTTCCTGTTTATTTGCTTCAGTCACTGCATTTGCTGTAGTTTACTTCCATTTATGGCTTCTTTTAGTTCATAGGTTAGTTAGGAGAAAACATCACCATAAGGTTGTGTGCAGGTGTTTCGACCTCATCTCCTCCCTCTGGGACCATGACTTGAGGAAGAGACCCTTCAACAACCCCCAAAAACATAGGTTTCTGGTTCTCGCATGGGCTATGGAGTTTGTCGTTTGATACAATTATTTGTTCACCTTCACTGGTTTTCTTTGTCATTTTTCTTTGAAACCACATTTAGCACGTTCTTCATGCATCACTTCCTCACTGTCTGATCCATAACAAACCTTCAAAATCACCGTCTGATTCATCATTTTCTCTAACTGCTACCTCGCATGAAGTCTTCCACTTACTTTATGCACTTTAAATCCCCACCGCCGATTTTCCTCACCTGATCTGATGGCTATTGCATCACCTGATCACTTTAGGCGCTTTAAGCCCCCACCATTGATCTATCTCGCCTAATTCAATGTTTATCTCTTCACCTGATCGCTAACTAGCTTCGTCGATCCCCACCGTTGATCAACCCCGCCTGATCCAATAGCTATCGCACAATCTCGTGCAGATTAGTGCACGAACGTTATCCGCCTTAGAGCATGTGAGAAAAGTGGTTTTCGCATGCTATGTGTCGTGTAGTAAGGGTAATCGTGTGAAATTTCAGAATTCTGCTTACTGCCTTGAGGGCGAGCGAGAAACTACTTACCACCTTAGAAACCCACTCCATCATTTCTGCACATTTCTTTTTCCCACGATACGATCTCCAATGTCCATCTCTTGACTTCATCCACACGATAAGATCTCAGCCGTTCATCGCTCTGTTAACCTCGCTCGTCCATCTCTTGGCTTAATCTCTGTGATTAGATCTCTGTCATTCATCTCCTGTTAACCTCGTTTGTCCATCCATTCACTTAATCTCCACGATTAGATCTCGGCCATTCATCTGCTTTGTTACCTTGTTCGTCCATCCATTCACTTAAGCCTTCATGATACGATCTCGACCATTCATCCTGTTCATTAACCCCGCTCATCTATTTATTCTCTTAAAGTCCCATGATAAGATCTCCACCGTCCATCTTTTGTTTGTTGATCGATCCAACGGTCCCTATGCGCTACTGCATCCTTACGTCCTCCTTCCATTGATTTTGACCTCCGGTTGCTTTTCCGCTTGAAACCCCATTTAGTCTAATTTTATTTTCTTACACCTTAGTCTAGTTTAATGTTTTTTGCTTCTACAACTTAGATACAGCCTTAGGTTAGTGATTGTTTTAGCAATTTTGCTTAACATAGTTGTTTAATTGGTTAGTTAGGTTATGGTGTGAGTTTAGCATTTCATGTTGTTTTCTTCAATACTGCAGTAGAAGTAGCTCTCCCTTAGGATAAATTTTCTCTTATTCCATCAAAGAGTTAAGCTTCTCCTGATCCTATTGAAGTTTGGCTTGGAACCCCTGGGGTCTCTTGCCAGATGAGTAGTGACAATCGGGAGTACCTTCACTTCTACTTGTGCATATAGCACTCTCACGTCCAAGTTTGTATGAACCCTGGGTTGATAAGTAAAGCTGGTAGCCCTGGGAGTTGCAACATTCTTGTTGCAATATCTAGTCTCATCACTTTTTGGTGCCATTACTGGGGAGGTGTCTAAGTAGAAGTAATTACTACTTTCTTCTATTTCTAGTCTCCAACTTTCTTTTCTTCTACTGCTAGTCTTCAATTTTCTTCCATTAGTTTATTTTTGCAAATGTAATCTAGTAGCTTCCTTTCTTTCATTTTTCATCTGCTTTCCTTTCCATTTTGCATTACTTTCTAGCTTTAAAAGAAAATCTTACAAAAACCAACCCAAAAACATTTTCTTTCATGCCTTGTAGGAATAGGAACAATTTAGGGAAATTCTTGACAAATATCCCCATTGCATCCAACAATCAACCTTCTCCCTTCTTCTGTGACTGTGAAGTGGAAGAACCTTTAGGTGAGCAACCTTACGTATTTGAAGAACCTACAAGGGAAGAAGAAGAGGAAGAACCCATTCCTACTGAACCAATGGCTGGAAACCAAAATGATAGGGGAGATAGAGAGAGAATTGAGAGTGCCTTCCCCATCAGGGAAACCGATGGGGACACTAAGATGAATATAAGCTCCTCTGCTCTACCTCATTTCCATGGCCTGACCATAGAGGACCCTGACACTTTCCTATTTGAGTTTGCTATTATATGTTGAACCTATGACTATACAGATGATGAGCAAAAGTTAAAACTATTTCCATCTACCCCCAAGGATGCAGCATTGCGCTGGTTCATGGGTTTACCTGGAGATACATCACAACTTGGGATCAGATGCAACAACATTTTAACAACAAATTTAGGGACTACTATAGGTCAAAGGATACTAAAGAAAAGATTTTCAGGATGACCATAGGCCAAGATGAATCCTTAGAAGACTATGAAGAAATATTCCAGCTCAGTTACAAAAGGGCTAGGTGCACACTTGACCCTGAGTTGCTAAAGTTGGTCCTGCTTAGAGGAGTAAGGGAGGATCTCCTAGATACCTTACATATGATAGCAGGAGGAGATGTCTACCAATTACCCTATGAGGATATTAAGGTTGTCTTTAGAAACCATTCTAGGGCAGCCAGGAAAAAGGGTAGGGTTAGTCAACCTATGACCAATACATCATCCTATAACTTATCCATCAAGGGTGAAATTGGAAATATGCTAGAAGATTTCAAAAGTGATATGCTACAAGCCCTTTCCTTGCAATTGGACACCATGAACATCAAAAGGAAGAAAGAGGAAGCAGAGAGAGCCTTGGCCATCTTTTGTCCTAGATGCACCAGGAAGCATCCTAGGAATGAATTTCCATTGAACTCTATTAAGATTTGCTCAGTCTGTGAAGAAAACCACTCCACAGACAAGTGCCCTTCTTTACCTAAACTCAAAGTTGTATATCAAGGAGCTGAAGGCGTCACTGAGCAGCTTTGCTACATCAACCAAAGGAGACCTCCTTGGCCTAGACCATACAAGCAAGGTATGCAAGGGTCATCCCATGCATATTACAACCCCAACCAAACCACATCTATACCTTTTTGGGGACCCCCTATTCATCCTTCCTAGTATACACCCCCTCCTTGGTCCTATGCATATTAGTATCAATCCCAACCAACTAGCTAGTCATTTCAACCTTATGTTCAACCACAATATTAGTAGAATACCCCACACTAGGGGTGGAGGCCCCAATTCAAAAATGTTCCAGCCCTATTTCCTCCACCACCTACCCAACCACAACTCCTGCACTTTTCTCCACCTAAGCAACCCCAGATACCTACCCAGCCAAACCTAAACCCAAACAATAGGTAGGCTCAACAAGCATACAATGGAGAGACATCATACCCAGCTTATGCTATAGAAATCTAGGAGATCACCCTAAGATCTGGGAGGATTCTCCCACACAACCAACCTCCATCTCCACATAGGGATGTTGAGGAAGAAAGAGAGGAAAGAAACCTTAAATTAAATCCACCCTTTCTGGAGAGATTAACCCAACCACTCCAGCGTACCCCAGAAGAAACTGAACTTCTGGGAGAATTGAAAAATCGATGTGTAAAGACACTCCTTCTCTAGGCAATCAAAGATGTTCCCATTTACAATAAATTTATTAAGGAGAAGTGCTTCAAGCATCCAATAAAAAGAAAAAAGGATGCCCCTACCATTAATGTCATTGCGCAATTTTCTAACTTAAATCTGGGGCAGGTAATATGTCCAAAATATTTGGACCCTGGAAGCCTTGTAGTAGATGTGCACATCAATGGCACTATTTTCCCACACACTTTGATTTATCTTAGGGCTTCCATTAATGTGATGACCAAGGACACCATGCTCAAGCTCAACCTCCAAGGGTCATTGAGAAATACCACAATAGTTCTGCAACTTGCAGACTGTTCCATAGTCACCCCTGAGGGAATTGTGGAGGATGTGATGGTCTCCATTGATTCCTGGGAATACCATGTAGATTTCCTAGTTCTCTAGCCTAAGGCTAAGCTTACTGGTTACCCTCTCATCCTTGGGAGGCCATGGTTGGTCACAACTGATGCTTAGATTCGCTGCAGAGCTGGGAATATGACCATCAAGAATGGGCATATGTCCAAACAATTAGTCCTATACCCTCCTGCTCAACCTTCTCTAGAGCACGATTTACCTTTATGGTCGGAGGAGGAGGAATAAGATGAGGTTTATTATGCCCAACTTTATGCTTTGGAAGCAACCATAGGAGGAGGACAATAAGATGAGGATGGCTTAATTGAACACCTACTCCAAAGTCCAACTCCTAGTTCATTACCATTAGAAGAAGAAGTAAGGGAAACCTAGAACAATCATCCAATTGACTTATGTTTGGCCAATTCCAACCCACTCCGTGTCAAAACCATAGAATTTGGCCCAGAGAAAACTTTGAAAATTAATCCATCTCTCTCTGCTTTAGAAGAGGAAAAGCTATGAACATGTTGAGAGAGAACCCCTCTGTGTGTACTCACCACATATACATCAAAGAAGGTTGCAAGCCAGTTAGGAAACCACAAAGGAGGATGAATCCAACTCTTAAAGACATAGTCAAAGAGGAACTGCAAAAATTTCTAGATGCAGGATTCATTTACCCTATCTGAGACAGTGAGTGGGTCTCTCCTTTAGTGTTAGTTCCCAAGAAAAATGGAATGTGGAGGATTTGTGTTGATTATAGGAGTTGAACAAAGCCACAAAGAAGGATCATTTCCCCCTACCCTTCATTGACCAAGTGTTAGATGGCCTTTCAGGGAAGATGTTTTTTTCATTTCTAGATGGATTCAATGGGTACAACAAAATCCAAATCTGCCCAGAAGACCAAGATAAGACCACATTCACCTGTCCTTGGGGTACTTTTGCCTATAGGGTCCTTCCTTTTGGCCTATGCAATGCTCCTGCCACTTTCCAGAGAGCAGTATTGAGTATTTTTGCTGAATTAGTACATGATGTTGTGGAAATCTATATGGATGACTTTACACCTTATGGTTGTCATTTTCAAGAAGCTCTGACTAACCTAGGAAAAGTATTACACAAACACATTGAAATGAATATGTCTCTCATTCCAAAGAAATGTTAATTCTTAATGACTGAAGGGACTATGCTAGGTCATTTAATATCTCAGCAAGGATCACATGTGGACCCAAACAAAATAACAATCATCCAAATGGTCCCATCTCCACAAATGTAGAGAGATTCCAGGAGTTTCTTAGGGTTAGATGGATACTACCGAAGGTTCATAAAGGACTTCAACAAGTTGTCCTCTCCTTTGTTTGGGTTGCTGGCCAAAGATTATGAGTTTATATGGTCAATGAGCTGTCAAGAGGCCTTAGAAATTCTAAAGAGTAAGTTAACCACTGCACCAATCTGTAGAGGCCCAAACTGGGCCCTCCCTTTTCATATTCATGCTGATGCCTCACACAAAGCCATAGGAGAAGCCTTAGGTTAGGAAGAGGAGAAATTTCCCTATGCCATATATTTTATCAATAAGAACCTGTCAATGGCTAAGCTAAACTATACTATGACCAAAAAGGAACTCCTAGCTATTGTGCATTCATTGAACAAATTTAGGCATTACATTATAGGCTATCAAACATTTGTGCATACTGATCATGCAACAATCAAATATTTAATGAACAAACCATATGTGAATGCTAGAATTATAAGATGGTTGCGTTTATTACAACAGTTTGATGTAAATATTGTTGATAATCTTGGTAAGGAAAATGTTGTTGCTAACTTTCTATCTGGGATGAATCTGCTTGGAGGTGAACAAGGAATGGTGGATGGCCACTTCCCAGATGAGAATTTGTTTGTTATCTTAGCATGTTGTTGCTAACTTTCTATCTGGGATGAATATGCTTGGAGGTGAAGAAGGAATGGTGGATGACCACTTACCATATGAGAATTAGTTTGTTATTTTAGTTCTCTCCCCATGGTTTGCTGATATACAAAACTATTTGGTATCAGCACAGTTCCCACCAAACTTGCCCTCCAAAGAGAAGAGTAAGATAATCAGGAAAATTTCCCCCTTCACCTGGATTTGGGGAAATATGTTCAAACTTGGCCCAGATCAAATCTTGAGAAGGTGTGTAAGGGAAGAGGAAGTCTTTGACATCCTTCTAACCTTTCGTGATGGGCCTTGTGGAGGTCACTTTGCAACAAAGAGGACATCATTCAAAGTGTTGCAAGCATGCTATTATTGGCCTACTCTTCATCAAGATGTGAAAAAGTACATTAGTTAGTGTGATCAGTGCCAGAGGATGGGAAAGCCTACTCCAAGAGATGAAATTCCCCTACAACCTCAAGTTGAGCCATTTGACAAGTGGGGCATGGACTTCATTGGGCATATCAACCCTCCTTCAAAGCAAAAACATCACATCATTGTGTGCACGAATTATTTGACTAAGTGGGCTAAAACCAAGGCAATTAAGGTAGCAATAGAAGAGAAGGTGGCTGAGTTCCTAAGGGAGAATGCATTCTACAAATTTGGGTACCCTAGAGAGTTAGTCACAAACCAAGGCAGCCAATTTACCTCCAGCATGATAGAAAAACTGCTCAGCCATCACAAAATCAAGCATAGGACCTCCACTCCCTATCATCCACAAGCTAATGGGCAAGTGGAGGTGACCAATAGGGCATTGGAGAACATCTTAACCTAGGTAGTGAGTAACAGTAGGAAGGATTAGGCAGAGAAACTAGTTCAGGCCACTCGGGCCTATAATACAACATGGAAGACCACCACTGGATTTACACCCTATGAGCTGGTCTATGGGAAAAAGGCTTTGTTGTCCATTAAGTTTGAATATTACACATTGAGGATGGAAACCTAACTATATTTGGATCTTATTCATGCACAGAAAGAAAGGTTGTTAGATTTGAATGGCTTGGATGAATTCAGAATGTAGGCCCTCCTACATACAAAGATAGTTCATCTTCAGAGGAAGATCTAGCATGACAAACATATCAAGGAGAAAATTTTTTAAGAGGGATATTGGGCATTGTTATATGATTATAGGTATAAATACTTCAAGGGAAAGCTAAGGAAAAGATGGCTTAGACCTTATGTGGTGGAAAGATGCCATGACAATGGTTCAGTGAAAATTAGAACTATTGATGAAGAAGCCATTCCATTGCTATTTAATGTACACCGATTGCAATGTACAAGAGGCCTTTATCAAAACAATAGTTCATTGACAATATCAATAAGACAATGATGATGATGGAACAAGTTCCAACTCCTCCCTTATTAGGACATTGAAAAAGAAAAAAGAATAAGGATTCAGGTGAAAACCTCCATGAGGCGCCTGAGTCCCATCTTTGGGTTGAAAACCTCATGAGACGACCCAAGGATGAGAAGAAATGAAAAAGAGTAAGAAGATCCCTGGGTGAAAACCTTTCTTGAGGTTCCTAGGGTAGATATCTAGGGTGAAAACCTCTCTGAGGTAGCCTAGGTGTTTTTCAATATATATATATATATATAATAAAAAAAAGAAAAAAAAAAGAACATAATTGTTATTTGCATGTGGGTGAGAAAGACAAGCAAGGAGCAAAGAGAAGATCCAAAGGGAACCCTACCTCACATATATTCATCTCCTCCACTCCTTACCATGCATCCCTCCATCAATTCCATTGTTTTTCACTTCATTGCTTGAATTCAGGTGAAGATTGTGTTTTCTACAGGATCCCCTGAATGGTAGATTGGTTAGGTCCCCAAAATTCATTCTAGACATAATCTAACCAATCACCTCAACCATTACCATCATCCCTGCATCCACACACACTCCTACTCCCTCCTTCCATTCATTACAACATCCTCACAACACCATCCAGCAACATGATCAGGGAATTCCAAGGGAGACACCAAACATTGCCAAGTGGTAATCCAGGAGCACCACAACAGCAACAACAACATCAGATCTAGGAGCTCCATAGCAGCATCAACAACGTTAGATCTCTAGTCACAGACACCTCCAAAAGCCAAGAATAACCATCAACAACACCTCTAATCTTTGACAATTGTAACCTGGCATCAAGACCACAAATAAGTATCCCACTCACTCAATCATATGCATCATTTGATCAAAAGTTGTAAAGGTTAAGAGGTAGTTCATTTATAAGTGAAATGGTGGCAAAAAGGAAATTCTTTAATAAGTCAAAAGAGAATGCAAGAGTCCATAGATACAGTATTGTTATGGCAACCATTTGAGAAGACTTGAAGAATTAAGACTTGGGGTAGAAACACTAGTTCACGAAAGAATCAACATACCCTATTTTCCGATGCAATCACTCATAGACTCCAGCAACAAAGGAAAGAAAGGGAATTCCTAACAGTTGGCTCACCATGGGTTGATCAGGATCCTCATTAAGGATGCCCCCCAAAACCTTAGGATCCCTATAAAATGGTCAGTCTTAAGAGAATTACCATTAAAGGATGACATCAAAACCCTCATCTATGATGTTAGTCCTTCTGTCATGGAGAAAGAAGAAACTAATACAGAGGAACATGATGAAAGAGAACACAAGGAGGATGATGCTGAAACAAAACACTAGGAGGATGATGTTGAAACAAAGGAAGAATATGATGGAGATGAGAAAGAACAACAAGAGGAAGAAGGCATTGAAACAGAGGAGAAAGAACAACAAGAGGCCATCCAGTGTAGGATTCCAGATAAATCCTATGCTCCTTACCTCAGAGAACAACAACTGCAATTTCAGATTAAAACACTAGCATAAAGGGGTACCATGCCATTTCAGGACTACAGGCAGTTTATTGAGCTTTGTGATCAAAATGCACTAGAGGATAGGGCCAAAATGACTAAGCTTTACTTGCACAACATGGCCCTCATAGACATGAATATTCGGGATCTTAATGCAGAGTTAGGAGATCTACAATTAATGGTTTTGGCATCATCGATGAACCATAAGAAGTTAAGGCTGTAGAGATGAAAGAATATTGGCCAGAGAGAAAAATGAACCTTTTTTATCAGAGCTGAACAATCAAATCCCATGGCCCTAATCAACACCCATAATCTAATTTCAAATGATCCTCAGCTGGCACTTAGATATCTTGCTTCCCAAGAGCAAGCAATTTCACATTTTGAGGATATGTTTAGGCTGCTAAGAGATGATAATATACATGCCTGCTAAAGGAGATGGGAAACATTTCCACACAGCTTGAAGACCAAAGAATATCACTACCCTCAAAGGTTGAGAGAGGCACTCAACAAGACACCTATGTATAAGCAATCAATGCGAAGGTTGAAGGTCAATTGGCTAGGCCTAAAATTCAGTCCACCACTACTCCTAGGGATGCTAGAAGGGAGAAAAGAAGAAGAGGAAAAGAGGTAGTGGGAAGAAGTAGAAAGGAAACCAGGCTTATATAAACTAGAAGAAGAGACCATAACAGAAGCATGGGATGTCAGAGAGGCTACCAGAGCCATGAAGGACATGGACATTGACTAAGTTGCTCAGAGGATGAGCAACACTTTTAGTAGGGGGTGATGATGAGCCTCATCATTGAGAAATTATATAGGCCTTAATTGGCTTTAATTCACCTCCTAACATAGTCAAACCAACTAATTCTCACAACTTATTGCATACTTTTGATTATATTTTGTTTATTAAATGAGTTAGAGTTGGATATTTGGCTTTGTGGTCTAAAGTGCATGTAATGCAGAAATAAAGGATAAAAGCAAGGAAAAATGCAGGTAGAAAGGATAAAGAAAAGAACTATGACAAAGACTTTGGTAAAGACTCGAATGGGACAAGGGGGAGTGACTATAGGAGGTAAATCCTCCTCATTTACTACCCCTCCATTCGAATATTCCACCATCAGCTCGGAGTGCACACAACCATCACTTTGAAGACTAAAAGATAGTTGAGAAAGTGAAAGTGACACAAACCAGTTTTTCTTGCATTAGAGGCCAAGCCTCCCTAATGGGAAGGAAGTCGTTAGAGACTTCAGATGTATAAATAGAGAGGCTTAGGACCTCAATAGGATTCATACTTCTATTGTAAAATTCTTTTTTTTTTTTTGAGTTGCAGGAGACTTGTGACAGTTTGTTCTGTAATCCATGGTTTTTATAACAAGAATGAGTTCTGTTTAAGCCAACTTTGAGTTAACTATGACAGTTGAAGCTCTTGGGTTAGGGCTTGACCCAAGCAGCCAAATCTCCTCTTTACTATACATGTATGCTAGCATAGAGTTATGTTCTATTTATTTTCTTAAGTAGTTTCATGGTTTTCTATTCATTTGCTTAAGTAGCCTTATGGTTTTAATTGTTTATTTGCTTAAGTAGTTGCAATTTCATTACAACAATATAGCGTAGATTATTCATGGTTTTCCTGTTCATTTTCTTTAGTAGTTGCATTTGTTGTAGTTTACTTCCATTTATGGATTCTTTTAGTTCACAGGTTAGTTAGGAGACAAATATCACTATAATGTTGTGTGCAGGTGTTTCGACCTCATCTCCTCCCTCTGGGACCATGACTTGAGGAAGAAACCCTTCAACAACCCCCAAAAACATAGGTTTCTGGTTCTTGTATGGGCTATGGAGTTTGTCATTTGATACAGTTATTTGTTCACCTTCATTGGTTTTCTCTATCGTTTTCCTTTGAAACTGCCTTCAGCAAGTTCTTCATGCATCGCTTCCTCGCCGTCCGATCCATAACAAACATTCACAATCACCATTTGATTCATCATTTTCTCTAATTTCTGCCTCACATGAAGTCTTCCACTTACTTTATGCACTTGAAATCCCCACTGTCGATCTGCCTCACCTCATTTGATAGCTATCGCGTCACCCGATTACTTTAGGCACTTTAAGCCCCAACCATCGATCTACCTCGCCTCAACCGATGGCTATCGCTTCACCCGATCAACAACTAGCTTGGCCGTTCTCCACCATTGATCAACCTCGCCTGATCTAATGGCTATCACGCAATCTCGTGCGGATTAGTCCATGAACGTTATTTGCTTGAGAGCAAGTGAGATAAATGGTTTCTCATGCTATGTGTTGCCCAGTAAGGCTAATTGCGTGAAATTTTAGAATTCTGCTTACTGCCTTGAGGGCGCGCGAGAAACTACTTACCGCTTTAGAAACCTGCTCCATTTTTGCACGTTTCTTTTTCCCGTGATACGATCTCCATTGTCCATCTCTTGACTTCATCCGTGCAATAATATCTCAACCATTCATCGCTCTGTTAACCTTGTCCATCCATCTTTTGGCTTAATCTCTGCAATTAAATCTTGGCCATTCATCTCCTGTTAACCTCGTTCTTCCATCCATTCACTTAAGCCTTCGCGATACGATCTCCACTATTCATCTTATTCATTAACTCCCTTCATCCATTTATTTTCTTAAAGCCCTATGATAAGATCTCCACCATCCATCTTCTGTTTGTTGATCGATCCAATGGTTCCTATGCGCTACTGCGTCCTTACGTCCTCCTTCCATTGATTTCGACCTCCGATTGCTCTTCCACTTGAAACCTGATTTAGTCTAAGTTTCTTTGCTTACACCTTAATCTAGTTTAATGTTTTTTACTTCTGCAACTTAGATAACAGCCTTAGGTTAGTGATTGTTTTAGCAATTCTACTTAGCATAGTTGTTTAATTGGTTAGTTAGGTTATGGTGTGAGTTTATCATTTCATGTTGTTCTCTTCAATACTACAGTAGAAGTAGCTCTCCCTTAGGATAAATTTGCTCTTCTTCCATCACAATTAAGCTTCTTTTGACCATATAGAAGTTTGGCTTGGAACCCCCGAGGTCTCTTGCCAGATGAGCAGTGACAACAGTCAATACCTTCACTTCTACTTGTGCATATAACATTGTCATGTCCATGTTTGTACGAACCTTGGGTTGATAAGTAAAGCTAGTAGCCCTAGGAGTTGCATCATTCTTGTTGCAATACTTAGGGTCATAAAATGTCACGCTGAAAATTGTTAGAATTTTAACCTTAGAAAAATAGGTGATGCAATACCTTGGGAAAATGGGTGATGCAATACCACCTATATTCGATTTCATGGTATTTTTTTCATTTAAAAAAAATTGACTAAAATTCTTGTTCTGAAGTTACATTTCTCATTAAGTTGATAATTATGTTGTTATTGAAGTAATTTTTCCGCGCTTCACCACCATGAAATAACTCTCCAAATGAAATCCTCTATTAGAATCACTACACTTTTTTCTTTCCTTCAATGTCTTTCCTCCTTTGGGGTTTCAAGTCTCCATAATAGATTCAATGGGTTTTCATCTATATGATTAAAATCCATTTTGTTTTGTATATTGTTCTTATTATCATCATTCACTATAAATGCATGGGCATTGGAGTAATTTATATATGCCAAATGAATTATCTTGTTTTTCTCTTGAATCAATTTCCATAAAGTTATTCAAAAACGTTATCTCTAATATTTACCCATGAAAATCTTAGAAGGGTCTAACGAAGAAATGAATATTAGATATACAAGTCTTAAATTTAATGAATTTAAAGTATAAGTTGTTCTTCCTTTCTCTAAAGGCCTTAGGTTCAAAAATACAAGTTCATTCTCTACATTATGTCCTCTTAAGTCATTTGACTTCCCCAAAATAATCCCTCTCGGGTCATTTGTATTTTGACGGAGAGAGGGGAAAAATGAAACAATAATGGCCCACATTGACATCTATTTCAAAGACTAAGTTGCCACAACAAGGTCAACAAAGGCTACTGACCCGGAGTGAAAAGAAATAAAGAATTGAAGGAGACAGAGAGAGAAAACACAATCAGTTTAAGGTAAAACCAGACACTAACAAGTCCACCTAAAATTCAATTTTAAACACTTAGATTCCATTATAAGGTTAATCATACACTCTAAGATGATTTCTTTTCTCCCTTCGTCTTCTTGCGTTGCTTGAATTCTCTATACATCATCGCATCGAATAGTAGGGGATGGTTTTCATTGATCCATTGTTTGAGTGGTCCCACCACCAAATCAAGAGGAGGAATGCAGAATATGGGCCACAAATCCTCATCTTATCCTTATGCACCAAAGTCCTATGCAATATGCTCTTGTATCACCTGTTGCTCAATGTTTACCACCAAAAAATAAACACTACTTTAGTATAATTATTTCCGGTAAATATCAATTTTAATGTAACTATTTCTAAAAAAAACAACTCTATTTATTATTATAAATGAGTTTAGACTTTAAACTTTTTTGGTCTTCGTTTGGATAAAAATAGTTCGAATTTTCCATAGAGTCACATGAATCTTGTCAATGTTTTGAATCCCAAAGGGTATCCATCATTAGGACAGTGAATGGAAGAATAACCAAAGGGAGGATGAATAAATAATAAATGAACCAAAATTAAAATTTGAAAGGGGGGACTGACTAAAATCTAAAAATTATAAAACCTAAACCTAAATTAATATTATTAGAGTACTTTTTGATTTCTCCACAAATTAGTGCCAACCTTAATTTTAAAAATGATTTTTCATTATTATGATTATGAAGTCTATGTTTCACACGAGCAAATTAAGGGATAATTACATTGTCACGATAATATTTTAGAAATTGTAGGTTGGCAACTCTTCTTCCAATTTTAATCCTTGAATTTTCGAGAGAGAAAATCTCATTCCCTGTATCCCCTCTATACAAGGAAATGATGTTAGGCTTTAAACATTTTTGGTCTTCTTTTGGAAAAAAATAATTTGGATTTTCCACAGTGTCACATGAATCTTGTCGATGTTTTGAATCCCAAAGGGGATCCATCATCAAGACAGTGAATGAAAGAAGAGTCAAAGGGAGGATGAATTAATAATACATTACAAAAATCAAAATCCAAAAGGGTGGGTTGACTAAAATCTAAAAATCATAAAACCTAAACCTAAATTAATATTATTAGAATACTTTATAATTTCTCAATTAATTAGTGCCAAACTTAATTTGAAAAACAATTTTCATTATTCTGATTATCAAGTCTTTGCTTCACACGAGCAAATGAAGGGATAATTATATTGTCATGAAAATATTATAAATGAGTTTAAACAAACTCTTGTTAGTTGTAGTTAGTCGTCGATATGTATGATAAGCATGTTGGGAATGTGCTTGGCAGTCACCCACTCATTGTTACTAAATATCTGCAACCTCGACACATTGTTGGGATTCAACACAGTTAAAACATACATGTTGGTATGAGGTAGCATTGCCACTACCATATTTGGTTAAGGGCATGCTGGGTAATAGTTTATCTTCAAATCCATTTCCAAATTTTCACCTCCTAGATCATTTCTAACTTTGGATTCTTCTAACCCAAGATTTAGTGGATAGGTTGACATCAACTTATCTACCACTTGTCTTCCATATTCCTCAACCATCTGTCAGCACTTCAACATGAAATATATATATATATCGAGAGAGAGAGAGAGATCATAAAAAAATGTATAATTAAATGGTACATAGGGTGTTATACCTAGAAAAGGGTGAGTTCTTGGGCCACTTGTTGAAATCTATGAGAGAGGGAGGCCATGCCATATGAAAATAGAAATTTGACCAACCCTGCCTCTCATCGCTGGTGCATTTCAACTTTGTGCCATACCCGTGGAAACTATCATCTGTAACACCCTTTACATTAGCGCACACTTCCTTTTCATCTAGTGGGAGATTGAAGAGCTCTCTGCTAGTAGCCTACAAGAATTGGGCCAATTTGCCAGGTATTCCATGGTTCACCACCTAGAAAATCCCCCACTTATGGCCGACCCCTCCAATTTCTTCCATCATTTTCTCACGAAGTTCATCTACTTGTAAAGAAGACAAGCCTATGAGTGGTATCTCAAATTCGTTAAATATCTCGTGAGTAGTTCTCTCATAAAAAAGAAGAATGAACTCGGAATGAATAGATTGGAAACAACTTTGAGCGATGACCTATAATCTGGCGGGAGCCATTACTTCGTAATACGATCAACCAAACATTAAACTCTACACAGTGGTGTGCAAAAGTTACTCTAATATAAATAGATCGACCATGTGAACTCTACTTAAAGCGTGTAATGTACAGAGAACCACGTCACCGTTCACATGGGAAGTAGTGTCGTTAGGTGTGTGTAGTGAATTACGAAACCATTGAATGCTTGAATTCAACTCAAATTATTTGAAATTAGGAAGACAAAACAATAAATGAATGAATCTAGTATCTCTCAAGTATGGAGCCCCTGAAGCTTCCAAACAACACTACACTTCATTTATTAATAAAACAGTCGATACAATCATATAAAAGACACATTCGAATAGGGAGATCAAAACAAATCCGAGAAAAATAGGATCTAAGTCCTAAATAAAAACAACATCGAAATAACCTAATAAATATTTTCTCCATTATTTTCAATCTCCCCCTTGATGGAGAAATGATTTATTTCCACACCTAAAATATTGCTAAACAACTAAAAATTTCATCTTCCCAAGGGGTTTAGTGAAAATATCAACATCATTTTCACAAGTATTACAATATTCAAGAAAAATTTCTTTTGATTGTATCTTCTCTCTAATAAAATGAAACTGAGCATCAAGATGCTTTTTTCTTGCATGATAAATTGGATTGTTTTCCAACTTGATCGATATCCAGTTATCACATTTGATTATTGTAGCCTTCTTTTGTTCTTATCCAACATCTTGAAGAACTCTCTTCAACCAAATAACTTCACAAGTTGTTGCACACACAACTTTATATTCTTCCTCAGTAGATTACAATGATACAGTGGGTTGCTTCTTGCTAATCCATGAAACAATCATAGATCCAATGCTAAAAGCATAACCTGTAGTAGATCTTCTATCATCCATATTACCAACCCGATCTGAATATGAGTAACTTGTTAGCTCAACATCAAATGAATCTGTATACTTAAGACCAAAATTAAATTTTCCTTTGAGAAACCTGAGCACATCTTTCGTTGCTCTCCAATGACTTTCTAGAGGTCTCGCAAGAAACTACCTTAACACACTAATAGAGTATGTTATGTGAGGTCTAGTTGTAGTAAGATAATTCAATATTCCAACCAGTTGTCTATACATTGCACCATAAAATTCCTTTGAACCATCACCAAAGTGAAGTTTCATAGTCAGGCCTTCATCTCTCCAAACTTCAAGACCTAGACAGTAATGTAACTCACCAAGATCTTTCATCTCAAATGCTTGTGACATCTACACCTTAATTCCATCAATTAATTTAACTAAATTTTCCATAATAATTAAATCACCAACATACAAGGAAATCAATACAACATTCCCCTTTGCATCGAATTTGGCATACATATTTGGATCACTTTGACTCCTCATAAAACCCTTTTGAAAAAAGAAAGAATCTATCTTCTCATACCATGACCTAGGTGTCCGGTTCAGCCCATACAAATATTTCTTTAATCTACAAACTAAATGTTCTTGCCCTTAAATACACCTTCTCCTTTAGATCACCATTTAGAAAATAATATTTTACATCTAATTGGTGAAAATACCAATGGTACTTTGTATCCAATGCAATTAACAATCTAATGGTATTTAGTTTAGCAACACGTGGAAATGTGTCTGCATAGCAATGCCCTCTTTTTGTGAGTATCCGTTTGCCACCAATCTAGCTTTATATTTATCTATACTGCCATCTACTTTAAACTTGGGTTTGTATAACCATTTACATCCTATGGGATATTTACCTTTACGTAATTCAGTCAATTCCTAGGTTTTGTTTTTAATTATCGATTCATATTCTTCGTTCATTTCTTTTCTCCACTCTTCATGTTCATTAGCTTCATTAAAACTCATGGGTTCTATGACATTCAAAACACTACTCATGAGGGCATCATCCTTATACCTTTCAGGTAAGTGAATATGTCGAGTAGATCTCCTTGGCACTTCATTGTCTTCACCTGTGCTCTTTGAACGTACTTCTCCACTTCTAGGTGGAATTCCACTATTGGTGATGTCCATATCAGTATATTCTTCCTCAAGCTTTTGTTGTTGAATGTTTTATGCTTCTATTTTATTATCTTCAACTTCAGGAAGTACGTTCAATGTTTCATAGTTGTTTTCCTTGTTTCCTTCATGTGCTTGTTCATGGAAAATTACATCTCTACTCGCAAATACTTTGTGATTAGATGGATCAAACATTTTATATGCTTTAAATTTTGAACAATATCCTACAAAAATACATTTTATAGCTTTAACATCAAGTTATTTTCTATTCCCTTTTGGGATATGTACAAAGGCCTTACACCCAAATTCCCTCAAATGATGAATTGTTGTTTTAAAACCATATAAGGCTTCGAATGGGGTCTTGAGATCAAGATACGTTGTTGGAATTTTTTTCTTTAAATAAACAACAATACTAATGGCCTTTTCCCAAAAATAATTTGAGAGGTTCTTGACTTTGATCATACTTCGTGCACACTCCACCAATATTCTATTTTTCCTTTCTACAACATCGTTCTACTATGGAGTGTAGGGTACTATAAATTGGTGCATAATTCCATGACCCTTGTAGTACTTGATGAAGTTCCCTAACCTATATTCCCCCCCTTGATTTGAACAAATGATCTTTATGAACTTCATTGTTCCATGTTTTTGAATTCTTTGAAATATTCAAAGACACCACTCTGTTTCCTAAGAAAGTACACCCAAGTGTACCTTGTGTAATCATTAATAAACAACAGAAAATAATAAGCACATCCTAGGGATTTGGTTTGCATGGTTCCAAAAACATCAAAATGCACAAGTTCTAAAACTTCTCATATTAGAATTAGAGGGGAATTCATCTCTATGAAGTTTTCCTAATGCACAACGTTCACAAGCAGCATACTCATTCTTTAACATAGGGAGTCCTTCAACCATTCTTTGTTTCTGCAACAACAACAAATCATGAAAATTGACCTGACCATATAATTTCAGTTTTAATAGTTGTAGAACTCAGTACGCGATGACTATTGTTGCTAACATCAAGTTTGTATAGGCTTCCAACTCCAATTCCTGAAGCAACTAGTTTGTAGTGATCCAACAAGTCTTTTAGTATGTAATGTGATTTGAAAAATTCAACCTTCAGGTTATGATATGTAACTATGGAGACAGAGATCAGATTTTTCTTGATCTCAGGCACATACATAACATTATGAATGCGCCTGACACTGCCATTTGGTAAAGTCAATGGAATATATCCATATCCCTTGATGCGATGTGCATGATCATCTCTAAGATAAATGTTTCCACCATTGCTATTTCCTTGAAGTTCTCATACCAATACTTATTGCATGTTATGTGTATTGAAGCTCCAAAATTGACAAACCATGCATCAAAACCATTGATTTTAGGAGACAACGAAGCATCAAACACAAACAACTTGAGTTTTTTGAGATTAAAATTCAGGGTTTCTCCTGCAAAATGTCCTAAATGTGTTTTATGCTTATGTCTAGCTTCATCACTTTTCTTCTTATAATAGTCTCTAGCAATATGCCCACTTTTACCACAATAAAAATATTTAATTTTAGAATCATTTCTAGCAGGTGACATACCTTGCTTTGGCTTTAGAGATGGCTTTCTCTAAAATGGACTTCCACCTTTACTCCCTTCTCCCAGTTTCCCTTTGAAGAACTTCTTCTTCTTCTCCAAAAGTGCTAAATTTGGATTTTGAGGCTTTAAATTCTTGTGCCTCTATTCTTCCTACATTAGTATATCTGTAAATTCCTCAAAGTGCAAGCTTTCTCCCTTGTTGCAACACTTGTAATAAACATCTGATAGTCCTTTGACATTCCATTTAACGTGATTGTCACAAGATCAATACTAGGTATTGATTCTCCTATATCTTCCAACTTATCATTCAAATCTTTGATTCTTGAAACAAAAGCACTAACATATTTATTTTCTTCCATTTTAATATAAAGGAGATTTCTTTTCAAGAAGAGGACTCGATTTATATTTTTGGTCTCATACAAATATTTAAGTGTAGTACAAGTTTCACTGGAAGTTTTACACTCACAAATGTGAGGGATTATATTATGTTTAACATACATCCTTAATAATACCTTTTCTTTTTTCTCCCACTTCTCCCAGACTTGAATCTATGCAGTTGTCACACCTAGAACAAGTTTTTCTTTTGCTCCCTTTGTGATGGTCCAAATGCCATAGCCTTCCAACAATGTTTACAGCTTTAATTTCAAGTTAGTATGGTTGGTGCCATCCAATTTATTGGCCTCATTCAGATAAGTGGATTTGTCATGTTGATAGAAAAACCCATTCTTCAATAGTGTCCTACTTCACACTTCACAAACACCACCAACAACTGCAAATATGTTTGCAGATCAAATCTAGAGAGACTCCCAGGGAAAAAAACTTCTTCTTCTACATATAAAAAACATTAATATAATGAGCCTCTTTAAATATGTGATCCATATCAAATTCACATATAAATGCATTATATAAAAAATGATTCACATATGATTCCACTATATAATTATTCCAACCGGTGAGGGTGTTTTTATGCACTCACCAATGCACCCTTCAATATTGTTCTAATGCACGCCCTTCACGACTATTCTAATGCACTGCAGTGGAAAATTTGTCAGTTTCGTAAGTTTGATTTCATCAACGGACCTCTCGATTAATGGAGTATGTGTTGTCCCTTCAATCAATGCACCAATAGTTTTGCAAAACATTCAGTGTGCTTATTACAGAACAAAGCTTCCAGCGGCCTACCTAGGGTTCACATTGTTCCTATGTGACCCTTTCCGGTGTCTTCACCGCCGACAAAAAATTCTCATGGCTCCTCACCGAGAAGCATAGCAAATCTCTATCTACAGTTGGCTTATGCAATCCTAGGTTAACTCTTTACAATGAGGACTGTGGCATTATAAATATACAATGGTAGTGGTGACTTTCTTCAACAAGCTTCCACCACTCTTCCGTTGAACAACAATCTTTAGCTGCATTACAAGACATCCACTGGCCGGCTCCATAGGTGTCTTAGTGCTCTGATGTGCCCTTACACACCCAACACATGACTGTAAATAAGATAAAACGCATAGCGCAAATCCATTTTTCGATCACTCACGTGTCGATCCAATTCGGCTATTGACTCTTCCAAGCTCATACGGCCACAAACAACAAGAGTTGTTAGAACTACGATGCATAGTGTAAAGTTTTTTTTAGCATGGACCGTCAATCATCCCTCTCTTTCACAGTCAATGTCTCTGTCACACACACTGGTCTCATATAGCTACTCCATTCAACAACTTACACTCCACAATAGACTGCTCAACAATTTGAACTACCAGGTGAATGTAGAAAGAAAAATTGTCCGTCACGTTCACTCTTCAAACGGTTTCTGCACTTGATCTAAAAATAAATCTGACCTAATCTTCCTTCATCGAATAAACACTACCGAGTTTCCCAATTCAACATAGAAAGCCCTCGCTCATGAATTATGCGCTGATATCAATTTCAAATTAGGAAGGCAAAATAATTAATGAATGAATCTAGTAGCTCTCACGTACAGAGCCCATGAAGCTGCCAAACAGTGTTCCACTTCATTGATTAATAAAACAATCAATACAACAATACAAAGATACATTTTAATAGGGAGATTAAAACAAATCCTACAAAAATAGGATCTAATTCTTAAATACAAACAAAGTCAAAACACCCTAACAAATCTTTTCTCTTGGCTCATACTTCAATGCACCTGAAGCACTACATAAATGTGAAAGCAAGTAGCAGTGAAATAAAATACAAGGCAGTTCCTATTTCATAGACTATAATATAGTAAATGCCCTCTGACATGGGACAGATATAACACCATATAACACGCAGCATGTTTTTTTCTCTCTCATCACCAGGAGGCGTGTTATATGATGTTATATCCGCCCATATCAAGGGGCATTTACTATGCTATAGTCTACAAAATAAAAACTGCCGAATACAACACCCTGTGGAGAACATGTAGTCCAACAAATACCTTTATTGTGACAGACCAATATCAATCAACTTCTCTCCTGATGAAACTTAATTCCCGACCACACATATCAAGTCTGCAAATTTTTGTACTGCACACAAATAAAGAAATCATAACTTCATTTGAAGGTCGTGTTTACCCATAGGTTGTTGTTCACTCTTGTGTCATTTTCCCATCTGTATTCATAAATATCATATAAGCTACATATAGTACTTTTCTTCAAGCTTTGGTTATTTATATGTAACATTCTCTTTTTCAACTTCCCACGTACCTATATTTTCAGTAGCATGTTCGAAAACATTGAAGTGACTCACATTGGTCATAAGTCCTCATCATTAATCGACAATTTATCGAAGGGGTGGATTCCTTTTCAAAGTCGTGAATTTGTCAAGTGAGATTTGGTATGGTTGACATTAGTTCAGATTCATGGTTCGAAGTCCACATTTAATTTTAATCATCATGACGTCTCATTATGCTAAAAGTTGTAGCATAATTGTTAGACATTTTTGTCTGTCTCGATAATTATTTCCATTAATTTTAGTTGGAATTTGATAAATAATTTTTGGAATTTTAAATTTAAGTATGTAATTTGTAGAAATCAAGTAATTTATTTATACATTCAAAAATTACTAAATTCACCATTTTTCAAAAATTTCAAATAAAAAACATAAATAATTATAATCAGATGTTATTCTATTTAAAATATCCTTAAATTTATTATACTAAAATATATCCATAAATAAAAGTATAATAAACTCGTCAAATAATAAAATAATAAAACTAGCAATTTCCCCTAAAGGTGCAAAGGAACACCAAAGGAATATAAGATCTGTGAAGTTCATCTCACAACAGACATAGCCCACTGTTGAATGCATGTGCATAAGGTCTTCCAAATTCTCCAATAGGAATTGGACAAGCTTACTAGCGAAAGAGATTGATCAATATCTTGTGTCGATAACAAAGCTCCTCATCTTATGATGAGTAACTGAAGTAAGTTCAATTAAAAGAGGAGTAGACGGAGGTTTAAGGTTTAAGGCTATAATTTTTTATGGGCTTGGGAGAGAAGGAGTTGGGTAAGATCAAGAAGTGTGTCCAAAGCAAAGCTCTGGTACTGATTTTTTAATTAAGGTTGGTTAAGCAAAAGGAGGATAAGACAAAGGTTAGAATTGCAAGGCTCTAAGATTTGCTTGAGATCAACATAGGAAGTGTTTGTGAAGAAAAGCATTGATCTCTAAAATAAAGCTCATTGTCCTCCTTTTTATAATCCAAATATGGTAAACAAAGGTTCGAGTTGCAAGGCCACAGGATTTTCAAGAACTCAACAACGAAATATATTTTTAAAAATAATTTGGATCTGAAATAGAGTTCCCCATCTTTAGTTTGTATTTCAAGTTGGTTAAGGGATAGGAGCAACAAACAGAGCTTTGAATTGTAGGATTTTCATGGTTTTGACTGTCACATCGAGAACCCCAACAACAAAGTCGTTCATGGATTATGTGCGCTTGAAGCCTCAAGAAAACTAGGGGGATCCCATCAAATGTGACACAATGATCCCCACCCTAGGTCCAGTGACAGAAAGACGAGCTGCCAACCATTCGAAGAAAACCAGGGTGGGAATTGTTCAGAGTGCCATATGTAAAAACATGGATTTATGGAGGAAGATGAAATGGATGCATCTTATTGGCTAGGAGGAATAGTGTATACCCAACCCAACCTCGTAGAGAGACACCTTTAGTGTAATTACAATATAGAACAATCAAATATTGATCTTATGATTCCACTTTGATTTTTATTCTTTATCAAAACACATTCTTCGTAGTTCAATTTGATTTCCATTCAACATACAAACATATCATTTTTCACACTATAATATAGAATTTTTTTATTAAAAAGTATAAAAACAGTGATAATAATTACACCACAAACCATTCCTCTGATAGAAGTGGATGGCTTCCGACTTCAAGTTTGCCAAAAGTGATAAGATCCATTCATATTCTATCAGTTTGTGTTGGTTGTTCATTTTTTTTGTCCAAAAACATGTAAATATTTGTCTGTTTCTAATGGGATGAGGGTGTTCATAACAAGTTCGCCTAACATCACATTGTACATAAACAAGAGAAACCCCACATATAAACTTGAAAGATTTGAACCTAGAATATCATGATATATAACACTTTATTTTAACAATGATTGATATTGAGCTGCCCAAAAAAAAATCTTTAATGTTGATTAAAAGTTAAACTCATTAATAGTTAAAAGAATGTGATATTAAAAATTTTAAATGCAATAGATAACTAAAAGAATATAATATTAAAATTTTAGATGTAGTTTCATTTATTGTATAAAAATCTTGGTGTATAATAAGAAAACTGGAATATAAAGATTATTAAAACATTGAAAAGAAGTGGCAATCTTACTGTGGTGAGAAAAGAGGGACTGAGCTCAAGTTCAATATTATCCATAAATCTACCTTACCTTGCCACATAGACCTATTATTACAACTAAATTCCTACTCTTCCTACCCAACCTCTTCGTATTCATGGTTTTACTTCATATTCAATATGGAACGACAAATCTCTAGTTAGTCAAACTGTGATAAGGCTGTAAATGTTTCCAACATGGGACAAACAAGCCTCTTTGTTGGGAAAAATGCTAAGCGGGGGGGGTGAATTAGTATTTTAAAATCACTGCAACTTTTCTCTTCTTATTATGATTTACATACGCTACTATTATTTAGGTAACCTGCGTATGTACACGATTGTTATGAATAAAAACAACATGTACCCAGTTAACTGTGTTTCTTATATTTCATCATTTTTTCATCTTCTAACTAGTGTGTCATTAATTCATTATTCATTGATCAAACAATAATCATGGGTAGCAAGAATCAAATATATCATCAACACATAAGAAACATATGAACACCATGATTTTAGGTGGAAACCCAATGTGGGAGAAAACCACCATTGTTTTCGTTTCTATCTTCTTTTGATTATACAGAAAAAATTCTTACAATATTGTGTTGGTATAGACTCATACCAGTATGCAGGCACCCACCTACATAAGGCTACAACCTTCTCTCATTCTCCAGCACCCATTGGAAGGTAGCTCCAACCCCCTAATCTCATTTACCGGCTCCTACCGAAAGGGAGCTCCTACCCACTTTCTGAAGGGTGCAACCCTTAACTCCTTGTGGACCACTTTTTAGAATATTTCAGAATGCATCCACTTGTCAAACAATCATCACACAACATGTAGGCCAAATTTCATCAAGTTTTCAAACTTGACCCACGTCAATCATAAACCCAAATAAGTTGAAGCAGTGAATATGAGATATTGTCACACTACAAATCAAATGAAATTTTGAAGTATCAAATCATTGGATGCAAAACCCAACCAGAAAGAACAAATATCAATTTTGTACGCGACTGTAATGAATAAGACTCACATACATATGTGTTTCCCATATATAAGACCTGCGTACAGATATTAGAATACTGAATACTGGATCATCAATCACTGAATCATATATAGATCATTTATTAGTCACAAATCACTTGAACCAACCATAAATTACTGAATCAAACACATATCACCATATTTTAAAATCATCACTGATCAACATTCATAGCCAACTCAACCCAACTAATACTGTCAAACACATATTATCGTGATAGAGACATCATCGACAGACAACAAAAAATAGAACAAAAATGATCGAATACCATCACTAAGGCATACTGAAAAACCATGGAATGTATAGATGACTTCCTTGAAGCAGATCCATGTATGTACGCACTTATCAATCAAAACACCCACGTATGTATTTGCACAAACTAAAAAAGTATTTCACAGAAAATATGCGTGGCCCTACAGAGACGAATTTGTGTATGCACGCGACCTTTCATAGGAAAACCAACATACATATCTGAAATCATTGAATCATACTTTCGTTGCAACCACAACACATACATCACAACTTTTATTGTCACACACTCATATCAAAGTATCATTATCACCACAGATCTATAATTACAAACATATTAAGCAAGCACATTCATTAGTCTTCACTATTATTTTTAGATCTATCATATCTAAGCCTCTTCCATGCTCCTTGGTGCACACATGTTGTAGATCAAATTAGACATTAATAAGGCATAAATTACACACATACCACTTTGATCTCCATATCCTTATATATATTTTTCCTTAACCAATAATTGAGGCCAATCACATAGTAATGTCATTGGTATTCTTTAACGAGATCAAAAAATCATTGACACATCCATCACTATGGGCCAATACCATAGTAAAGACCCTTGGTATTCAAATTACCATGGTGCAGATTATGTACGTGACTTTTCTTCTTAATACCTTCGTATATACATGACCTTGCTTCACAAGACCCGCATATACTTTCTTAAACTTTGTCTTTGCCATCCATCTGTCAAGAAATGTCCTTTCTCTATTCATACCAGTTGTGGCTTCTGTATCACTTTGTATAAACATCCTGCATTACAATGTTGACATGTTTATCAAGTAGGTTACCATCAAGGACAACACATTATCCATAATGCCAACAATCTCCCTCTTTGGACTTTATGGAAACCACTTTGGTGTTTGGTCATCACCTGTAAATACCTGCAAATACATTTATAAACACACCAAGCTAAACCCCAAGCTTCTCTGCCCCTATTAGGTCCCTATAATACTAGTGATTACCCCATTACTATTGTAGTTATATCCCTTATTAATATTGTTGTGCCCCAATTGTCCCCATATTGTTATTACTGTGCCTCATAGAATCCCTCTATTGTTATTTTTGTGGCTTTATATTATTATTGTTAGGTCGGCTGGGTTATATTGTGACTCCTTAGACTCCTATATATAGAAATGAGGTTTTATCATTTGTATCATCCAAGAATTGTTTATTTATGTAATGTAAAGGAGGTTTCCCCCTCTAAGAGACTGAATTATAAGGCGTTGATCTATATTTTCTTGAGTTGGTTTCATAACATTTCCCCATTGAACACCTTGCAATTTTCCCCTAATTCCCTAGCCCTAAAATGTCTAGCTCCTCCTGATCCAGCATAACCCCTTCAAAATCTAATCAAAACTTTGTGATACTATACCTAGCCTAAAATCCTTTTTTTGATCCAGTCATCTTGGATGAGATCATTATGGACAGAGCCCTCTCTCGACCTGGTAGGGATAGCTACTTGGCTAAGCATTGTTTGTGGTTACCCTGGCATTGCCTTCTTTCAGCCTAAGGTTCAAGCTAAATGATAACAACTTCTATATTGTGACGTGATATTGTTGTGATAGTACCCTGAGAACCCATGAGTAAACAAATATGCTTCCTGGCCGCCAACATTATCTAGCACCTCATCAGTGAACGAAGTTGGGAAAGGATCATGCACACAAGCGTCATTCAACTTCTTGAGATCTATGCATATCTGTATCTCATCCTTCTATTTCTTGTCATGAACTACCATTGGCTTACCCAATCATAATCTTCTATTGGACCAATGATGCCTACTACAAGAATTTTATCCAACTCTAAGCGGAACCTTTCTTTATAATTCAAATTGAGGTGGTAAGGCCTCTCCTTGATCGACTTCCTGTCTAGTTTCAACTTAATTTTTATAACCCCCAAGTCTCTTATTATGCCCTTTAGGTCTGAGAACTTTGTAGGAAAGAAGTCATGGTATTCACAGAGAAATTTAGCAACCTTATCCACTGTTGCATCATCCCAGTAGTCCCCAATTTTTCCAAATATTAGCTCTGCCTCTATCCCAATGTTTACTTTTTTTTGTTTTTAGCGACGATATATGGATTATCAATTTGTGGTCCTTCAACTTCATGGTAACCTTCCGTATTTGGGATATTAATGTTCCTCAGGTCTTCGTCTTCTTCTTTGACAGTCACATTATAGCACTCCAGTGTGTGGCTCAGCTGAGTGGTCCAATCAGGTTGAATCAAATCTAGAGGATCCTGCAGTATCTTGAAGATCACTACCTTGACCTCCTATAATGCTTCATTAATACATTCAAATCCATCCTCAAAGTTTAATGTCATAAAAAATCATTGGCGAAAAAAATGCCATTCTTTAGTGCCATGGTGGATCTTTGTCTCCAAGTACCAATTCATTCGTATAAGGTATGGGAAAACAGATATACCCACTCCAGATGAGGCTTTGCTCCATACACTTCAGTGCATTTAGCTAAATGGTTGTGTGGGTCATTCCTCCCATCATATTTTTTTGTTAGCCGCACCTGTGGGTGACCAAACCTCACTCTCATCATCCTTTTGTACAATCGCCAATCATCAAAATTATCCTTATGCATGCCCCACCATCTAAGGCCTGGAAGCAATTCTTCTCTAGAACTTCTATGTTGAATACATCCAAGAAGTTATCAACATCAGTTAAACCATCATAGTAAGGTAGATTTCTTACCTCTAACAATACACAGCGCAACGACTTGACCATCATGTTACAATACAACATAGATACTTTATGTAGTCGATTATGCCAGTGCTCCAACTCTTCATCTTAATATAATGTGTAGGAACTTTCAGGGTCCCATGTAGTATTCCATCTACTATCAGATTCAACTAATCTTGATCTCGCACCATTATCTTGTAAATATTGTCCAAATCGTCATCACTTTCAGAATCGCAGATTAGTTCAGTATAGAGCAGTCCTTCTGCAAGGTCCAAGGGCACCACTACGTAGAGCAATTTCTTCTCAAATATAATCTTTCAGTTCTTCAAATTGATTACTCCATTCATGTTAGTGGCCTAATAAATCCCAAGGAGCATGGGTAGAGATTATTGTCATCCATAATCTCTATTACTTCAAAATGAGTGAATGTGCTCGCACCCTCAATATAAATCGTTACTCCCTGCAATCTTCCATTTCTGTTTTGGAAAAACATTTGTGTCCAGCCCTAGATCTAGAATAACTTGATCCATCTCATATTCTCCTATCTGTGCAATGAGCCTCATCTCATGCCCTGTTCTCACCTTATGCCTGTCAATCTTCCTAACTACGTGCAATCGATCAGTATCATTTTCCTTCCGAGCACACCTATTGATTAGCTCCTGTAGTCCCTTCACAGCCTTGCTATCATGTAGCAGCTTCATACAAGTTTCTAATAAAGTAGTAGCCATGGAGGGGTCCATTTCTTTAGCCAAATTCTACTGACTTCTTGAGGTAGAGGCCTCAACAAAGTTTTTCTTCACTTCCATAAACATTTCTCTTGTGCATTCTAGATCAAACCCAGTATCTTTTTCTCACGCTTTGCGGACCCACTCACCTTCTTCAGGCTACTTCCCCTTAACCAGTCATCACTCCACTCTGCAACACAATATTTACCTTAAGATATTCCTCACGAGGCTCAAACTTCATCATCTACAAGTTTTGAGTCAGCTTCTGAGGTTGTGCCCCCATTTTGCGTAGCTTATTTAATAATATAGGGCAATCCTCTATCACATGGTCAAACTGAGTACAATAGTGGCATGACAGATGCAGAAAATTTTCGCAGTCTCATGCATAGTTCCCTGGTCCCCACAGTTGTAACAAATAACATGTCCCCAACCTCTACCAGGTCCTCCTCCACCTCGGCCTCATCCTCGCCCCTGATACACGCCTCATTCTCCCCCACCACCTTGGCCCAGAGGCTCTACCTGCACCCTATATGTAGGCATTCTATCCATCATTAATTCGTAACTATGACAATTACACTTAGCATGACCCACCAATTGACAGAATTTGGAGAAGAGCTATTGTGGTGTCTGTATGAATTTCTGTAGCAAATGGAATTTGTATGTTGCACGTTTTCTAACTACCTAACAGATAGAACACCACAGTGCGGGCCCTGTACTTAGCCCCACTAGAGCTTCTATTCTCAGAGGAATTGGTCCCCTTGCTACAACATAATTTGTGAAAACTGAACAATGATCTTTGTCATGCCCCTGGTCTTTGCAGTTCAGGCACCAAACTTCTTCATGCACCTCTGGCCGAGTTGTTCTATCCTTCTTCAAACTCTGCATTTCTAGGTAAAGGTTCTCTAACTGCACATGAATCTGTTGAACCCCTAGACTAACATATTGCACTGGTGTCTCATGCAATCTCATCGCAATTTCTAGGGCTTTCACCTCGGTCCCAATCTTTTGCTATGATAGTCAACCCTTAGACGAGGCATGAGTGAAGCCACAAACCATTTGCAATGCTTCCCATCAGTCAGATTTATGTTAGCTTCATGGATTGTACACTTCAATCTCTGATCTAGATCCGAGGTTGTCTCATCAGGCTTCATCATGATCTCTTTGAATCCCACAATTGATTGAACATTAGACATAGGTCTATTGAATTCCTGATTCAGTGTGGTCTAGATATCTGCCATCGGAGATGTTGGGTTATTAGTGCAATACTTAATGTACCAGGTTAGCATGTGATCCTGCAAATAACTAACCAACATTGCTTTCTTCATTTAATCATCTATGATACCCTGAGCTTCCCATACAACCTTTGCAATGAACCAAAACTTGCCTGGATCTTCATTTCCCAAGCCCTTGAACACAAGTAGCTTTACTGAGTTCGCCATATTGAACGGTGGCAAAGGTGGCGGTGGTGTAGGCGAAGGTGTATGTGGCGTAGGTGAAGATGGAGGTAGTGTGGATGGATGGGGTATTTGCTGGAAACCTTTCTTTATCAAATGAACAATGCTCTGTGGAGATGCAAGTGCTTCTTCCTCGTCATCACTCAAAGGATGTTCAATTAGCGGGTTATACTCAGGGCTCATTTTCCCTTTGTTCCTGAATGTCCTTCCACTTCGCGTAGCCCCAAACATCAAGGTAGTTGCATAACCCATTTTTCACATAAGAGAATCTTAATCCAACTATTTAAGGACTTTAAATACTTACCTCATGGTCCCTTGAAGAAGCAGCACTCTGCTTCGCTACAACTGACTGAGGTATCAACTGAAAACTCTGTCACGAATCCTCCTATGATATAATCAAGCCAATGATTGACAACACATGTGATCTTATCTTCAAATGCTTCTAATCTCCACACTAATGTTGGGGTCCAGACTATTCGTCCGCCAAACCTCCACCTTCCTTTGTTGTTTGCCAATTTCATGATCCACTTGTACAACTCAACCAGGAAGGAATAGAAGAAGATCTCGTGTATCTCATCAATCGTGAATTCCTGTTCTCTTGCGTCACGAATTCATTGACCTTTCTATCCAACCAGTGTTTAATCTCCTTCTAAGTTGGATTCTAGTAATGCGACATCACACATATTGTTATGTAGATCCCAATGCTAGAAATGGAACCATTTGTTGGCTTGATGGGCCCTAACCTAGGTTTAGCATTAGTTATCCAAGCAAATCCCTACAGTACTGGCCCTTTTGGCATCAATCTGTGGAGCGCGGACTAAAGTCTCACCCAAAGTAGTATAGGGGGATGCAGGAACCAAGTTTCTGCACCCTACAACAGTTTTGATGTTGTTTTATAACCTAACCCTTCCTTCGCACGGACTGATAATCCCTTTAGGGCTTATCAATTCACTTCCCTTATTCGGCTTCGAGACTTTCGCGAAGGTCTGAGATGTCCTTCACGTAACCTAAATAGGAAATTCAGACGCTTACGTGCCTCTGTAATTACCCTTACTTCTGTGTCTACCTAGATTGGCTTAAGTATTGGATAACTTCAACATGCATAATGATTATCTTCATGTAAACATATATTCTTACTTGCATTCATACGACAAAGCAAGACACATAGATTTGTGCATCAGTACAACATTAAATCATAAACTAAATATTCAACATAACATAACCACCTACATTTATAACATACCAATTGAGGTTTTCTTGCAAAACACTTTCACAACAGATGTTGATCTCTTCAATTAACAATTTCCAATTTTATAAACTTGTAGGATATGAATTGAATGACAATTCTAAGTGTCAGATCTATCTATGTAATTGTAAAAGAGAATTCAAGGAAAAGTTTCCAGCTTTGTAGTGGGGGCCCTCCAAACTTTTCAAGCACGCCCTAGACTAATTCAAATGAGGAAAAACACTAAATCTGAAACACAAATATGGACTCCAACACTGTATCTCTATATTCAAGTCTGGAAATCAAAAATACATAAACTGCATTCCCAAGGTTTGCATGTATCAACAACTACTAAACTACATAATTCTCCTTTTGAGTTATTTATCCTAAATATTCACAATAGGAGGAAGCTATTCATACTCCTCTTAATACTAATGAAATCCTAACAATTACATCATAGGAGGTTGAATTAGTTCAGATCCTCAATCTGAGCAAAATCCAAAATATAACAAAGTTTGTTCACAAAATTTGGACTTTTTAATAAAATGGTTGGGTTTGACCAGTGTTGACCGAGCACCTATAATCTTTAGATCCAAGAGTGGATAAGTATTCCACCATTGTTGTACATTTAAGATCAAACCTAGGTCCTCTAATTTTCCAATCTATCCTACAACATGTCGAACGATGGAGCTATTACAGGAAGTTACAACAACTTGTAATTTTCTAGAAATTTCCAATTTCAACACAAAATTTCCTAAGATTAATTCCAAGGTAAAACTAATGGAAATAACATTATATTAATTAGTTTTTAAGGAATATTGAGGAAATTTAAAGGCTAAATAAAGGAAAATGATGAATAAAATAAGGTTTTTACATAAAATAACCTGTCATAAATTGGTAACAACATCTCCCCCAAACACAAGGCTTTGCATGTCCTCATGCAAATAAATTCTAAGCTATCAAACCCTTCCTCCTGCTTCTGCTTCTGCCTCTTCCATTGCTACCTGGAGTAAAGCATCAATGTTCATGTAGGCCTTGTATTCAATTTTCAAAATTTGGTATTTAGTTTTGATGGCCTTCTTCTGTTTGTATAATTTACAGACCCTCTTACCAATCTGAACCTTATAGGCTTGGATTCTCCTGACCTTCTTCTTCAAATTACCATTTTCATCACGAAACTTTTTACTTTGTGTTCTAAGGGTTTCATTTTCTTTCTTCACAACTCTTTCCAGAATTTTTCAAAATTTTCAAATTTCCTTTCCAATTTCTTTTTCTTTTTTCTTGAAATTTTTTGTTCATGTAGTTCTTCCTCCTTGCCCTTTGTTTCCAATTCCTATATATAATCATACTGAGGTTGTTTTAATATGTCATATTCTTTCAGTGCTTTCCCTTTTTGTCCAAATTTAGTCTTCCTAGACCTCCTTTCATAGGTGATAAACATCTAATCCTTCTCAACTTTCTCAGTTTCCTCCCTTACCATTTTTCTAGTTTTTACACTGCTACTAGATGGAGCAGAGGTATTAGGTATGTTCTCTAAAAATTCATCTTCTACATTATCAACATCAACCACTAATTTTGGACTTGCTTATTTTCTTGTTCCTCTTCATCTGCTATAAATTCATTAGCAACCAAAAAGCTTTTCCAAGATAATCGTATCTTTTGCAATTCAAACTCAATTAAGATTTTCACCAAGCCAAAATTATATAAGCTCATATCCATGCTACTTCTCTATTTTTGTAAAGTTTTAGACATCTTAGTTAAACTTTGTAGAAGAGAATAAGGTAAACTTATAACACAATCTCTCCTCAGATGCATCAACATTTTAATATGATAAAAAACACTATATTGTATCTTCCTTCACATGTTATGAATTTTTGAATCACATAGACTATTTCATCCCAAGGATGAATAAGCCAACTCTTAGGGATTCCTTTCGTCCAATTAGCTACTCATATTCTTGATTTATATGCAAAATGCGTCTAGTATTTCTCCTTAAACTGCTTAGTTTTGGTAATATTTCTCTCCCTCTGGACTTATGCCTATATCTTGGGCAATTGTATCCACTGAAACTCTAAAGGATAGGTTCCCTACCATGGCTCTCTCTCCAATGAAAGAAGAAGCAAATTCCCTGGTTGTTAACTCATTGTGGCTGTTTAATTTTTCTAGAAAAGCTAACCATTGTTTTTCTCTAAGGATGTCTACATAGTCTTTATGCAGTTTACAAATATCAATTTGTTCCGGTTTGGTTCTATTTTCCATGAGAATTGTTTTACTTTTACCTTACTCTATAAGAAAAATTGACCACGGTTTTTGAAAAAAAAACTACCTGGTCCTATGCTGACCTGAATGCCATTTTTTTGCCTTAAATTTCTTGTCTCTGCCAGAGTGAAAACGACATCTATCCTAAAATGGAATCTCCTTCTTAATGCTCGGCTGTTCTTGTGTAATTTTTGCCTTAAGACTCGTACGTTGACATTTCCATTGTCAACATAATCATAGCTCTCGTTATTACGCTTCACACATACCCCAAGGAGGGTTTCTCAGGCATTTGGGGTTCCAGAAATAGAGAAAATGCTTGTCTATGTTTCCAACTTTCTCTCATTATTACAATTCATGCATGCCTCAAGGAGGATTTCTCAAGCGTTCAGGGTTTTCAGAAATAGAGTAATACTTTTCGACGCATTCGAGCTTTATGAAACATTATGAACACATCATTCAACACGAATGAACCTTTCCTATAGTAATCAATAGTAATGAACCTCTCCTATAGCACAATATTTAGTAATGATAAGCCCAATGGTTATGTGTAATAGTCACATTAAAAAACAATGAGCTTTAGCATAATGGAATGGTATGAACCCTGGAGGACATCGTGAATAACTACAGAATCCCTATTATAATGATACTTTGTCATAATATCCCTATTATGAAACTATTCGTTGATCCTTGTTACGATGAAACCTTGTCATATCATCCCTTAATACCCTTTTCAATAAAAAAATTTCATCATAACGTATGCATTTTGAAAAAAAATATTCAGAAAAAAACCATAAATTTTTTCGCAGTCCTATTTAAACCTTTGAACCTATACTGCATTTCTCAGAAATCTCTGATCTTTGACTGTGTTTGACTAAATTTTACTAGGTTTGTTTTAGTGGATGTGTTGGCACATTTGGCTGATGTATTGGAGTATAGGCTGATGGATCGAAGTGTTTCATACAGGATAAAGAAATAAGATATATAGGTTAGGATGGATAGCTTTTAAGAGTAGGAATAAATCCTACAGGAATAGAACACTGAGTATACGTTTAGGGATCAAGCTTTTGACTGATTAAAGGATAGGCTAAGTGAATATGGTATAGGAGAGGCTGAATGATTGAGAAACTGAAATCAATAAATATCATTAACCACTATTTAAAAATTGAAATTAATAAAAGAAATTCAAGTATTTAAAATGAAAATTTCTTACATCCTTCAGATGTTTCCTTGTTGAAACATAATTTGATGATGCAATCTATTTCTTCTTAATAGGTCCCTTCTGAAATATTATCAAGAAATAGGTCCATTCTAAAATATTATCAAGCAACATGTCCTTTTTGAAATATTATCAAGCAATAGGTCCCTTTGTTGATGTGTTCTAAGTTTAGATTGAACGAATCCTTCTTGAGAAATAATGAACACCAATCCTTTGTAAAATTCCACTGAATAGTGAAAATAAAACAAATTCCTTCCTCTACTATAATGAAATTCTAAAAATAAGGAGATGAAAAATCATGAAAAAGTTCAAACTTTTCTCCCTCCCCTACTGATCATATGACTTGTCCTCAAGTCATCAATTTGAAATTCAAATAGGCAAAGGTTTTTTTATTTTGAAATACAAATGAAAAGGACTCAATTATTACTGGTCAATTCCTTGGTTTTCCTATAATAATTCGAGTTTAGAGTGTGCTAGAGTCTGATTTTCACATCTAAACTGTTATTTTTTTCTTTTTTTCTTTTCTAATTTATTATATATTTTTTACTTTGTTTTAAACTTTAAAATAGAAAATTGACTAAGGAATAGATATCACAGCAGAGTGCTATACTATCTGCACCTCATTTTGTTGTGTCATTGTTTTCATGAAATCTTCTTTGCTGACAGGCTTATGGTAGATCTTCAGCCTGCGTCCATTTACTATAAATGTTCAATCTTCTTGGTCAATGGTTTCAATTTTGAAAAACTTCAAGTAATTCATATGGGCCCATCCAGTGTGTTGTAAATTTGGCTTTATAATATTTAAATTTGGAGTCAAATAATAGAGCCCAGTCACCAACTTTAAACTCCTCCTTCTTGATTAGTTTATCATGCCACTATTGTCTTTGTTGTTGGATTCAATTGGATAATTCTTTCATGCTATGCTTTAGAGAGTTCAATGCCTAAGTCTGTTGCCAATTTGTAAGTATGTATTTGAAATTCTATTGGCAGTATGACTTCTTTGCCATACACCAGCTGATAAGGTGTAAACCCTGTTGTGTCTTTCTAGGTGATTCTATATGCCCAGAGTGCCTCATTGATCTTATCTGCCTAATATTTTTTGTTTGTTGCCATTGTTTTAGTCATGATCCCTTCCACTATCTTGTTTGTAGATTCCACTTGGCCATTGGTCTGTGGATGGTCGGGCATACTCCTTTTGCATTTGATTTTGTACTTGTTAGTGATGTCTTGTACCAATCTAGAAGTGAATTGAGTCCCCTAGTTTGTTACTATCTCTCTGGGCACTCCATAGCTAAAAAATATTTATTCAAAAAGGAAATTAACTATTGTTTGCTCAGTTGCCCTTACAAGTGCCTTTTCTTCTGCCCATTTAGTCACATAATCTGTACATACCAAGATGTACTTTTTCCTTTTGGAAGGTGGATTAATGGGTCCAACAAAGTCCAAGGCCCATTTTTCAAATGGCCCTAGATGTACCTATGCCTATAGTGGCATGTCATATGAAGTAGTTGGTCTACCCATGCGTTGGTAGCTGTCACAACTTCTAACATACCTCTTTGAATCTTTGAAAATTGATGGCCAATAGTAGCCAAGGCTAATGATTTTGTATGTTGTCCTCTCGGCTACAAAATGGCCACCACAAGGTTAATCATGACAAGATTTTAGTATGTCAATAATTCATCCTCTCTGATACATCTTCTAATAATTAAATCATAACTAGTATAAAAAAAGTATCCGTTAACCCATGAATATCTTGCACTTTGCGTAATCAGTATTTTCTTCTACTTTGAGTTGAATGACGAAGATATATTCCTCGTGGACAACTAATTAGCTAAATTAGCATACCATGGTGTTAATATTGAAATTTCAAATAAATGTTCATTGAGAAATGAATCTTCAATTGGAACAGCTTCACCTGGATTTTGTAGTCTAGAAAAGTAATCTGCTACCTGGTTCTCTTTCCCTGGTCTGTCCAGCATTGTGAGATTAAATTCCTACATCAATAGTAACAATCTTTTGATTCTGCCATTAGTCATAGGTTTGTTCATTAAGTATCTAATGGCAGAGTGGTCAATGTGAACAAAAACTTCATAACCAATTATGTAGTGATGAAATCTGTTCACATCATGTATGATTGCAAGCATTTCCTTCTCAATCACTATGTAGTTGAGTTCAGCAGGAGTCAACTTTTTACTAATGAAGTAAATTGAATAAGTTAAACCATATTCTTTCTTCCCTAATGAAGCCTCTACTATTGTATCAGATGCATCAGTTAAGATGTGAAAAGGTGAAGTCCAATTGGATCCCCTCAAAACTGGAGCTGTGGAAAATTTCTCTTTAAGTTTCTCAAAAGCATTTTGACAAGCATCATTCCAATTGAAAGATACATCTTTTGCAAGAAGTGATGGGATTTGACGCAGTTTCCTAAGGCCACGAATCTCATCTACCACCTACACAAACTGAATCCAATAACCATTACCATAGATTTATGTTTTCAAGCAACCAAGGACAAGAATTTTGCATACTTGCCTACATACATGTTTTTTTGTAGCTTATTTTTCTCCTAAAAATAGTTGTATAATTTCTCTATAAATACCTATGTGAAGAACGCAGAACAAGTTCGATTTTGGCTCATGTGTTAAGTTCATATTTATGCTCTGTAGTTTGAATAACTCATTCTCTGTTTTTAATATAAGGAGTGTGCTTAATGGATACCTGAAAGCGTTGTTGGAGTGTTGATTAGGTGCATATAACCTGAGATATTTGCAGAGGGCCCCTGCACTGGTTAAGGCTTCATTTTATTTTTGTTTTGCCTTTCATAGTTAAATTGTAAATTCACTATGTTTTTCCATGATGTTTATAACCATATTCTAACTTTGTTCATAATGCAGTTTGTGTCATCTTCTTTCTAACTCAGAATAGTTTTATTTCAACATAGAACAGCTCTTTTGTTCCACTACTTTCTAGCTTCTTATCAGTGGCATAGAGTAATTCATTTCATTTTCTGTTCATTACTCTTTAGATTTTGAATTAAACTAATCAATTCTATATTATTGTTAGTTTAGTAACTCATGTTGTAAGTGAATGTTTCTAAAAGCCCTTTCAGTTGATAATTCATCTTAAAACTAAGTGGTGAAATATTTCATTTATGAATGATTTTTTCTCTGCATTTTTATGTTTACTTTCTCTTATAACAATGAAGTATGGAGTCCCTCAAAATTTTATCACAAGGAGGTTGTTCTCCCAAAATTGTGTAGCAGAGTGAAAAAGCACTTCATTTAGCTGTTATAATAGATTAGTTGCAATCTCACTTTCAGTCTTAGTCTTTAATTTAATTTTGTTGCAATCTCATTTTCAATTTTAGTTTCTCTTAGAACAATGGAGTATTGAATTCCTCAAAATATTATCACAAGGAGGTTATTCTCCAAAAATTGTGTAGCAGAGTGACAAAGCACTTCATTTAGTTGTTATAATAGACTAGTTGAAATTTCATTTACAGGCATAGCTTTTCATTTAGTTTTGTTTCAATTCCATTTTCAATTCTTCATTAAGTTTTGATTCTACAATAGACTAGATAGTAGTTGTAATCTCATTTTCAGTATTTCATTTTTGGTTCATCATAGATAGCTACAATCTCATTTTTAGTTTTAATATCTCATTTAAGCTTTGGTTTTGTAATTGATTAGATAGTAGTTGTAATTTCACTCTTAAGTCGTTTTAGTTCATGTTTTGGAAGCAATCATAATAGCAAGAATAGAAACTCTATTTTTTTTTCTCTTGACTAAAATCTTTACTTCCAAATCTGGCCTAAAGCACTATTAGTCCTCATTTCATTGGCAGAAGTAGATTTAAGGTCTTGTTAAATACATTGTACATCATTAGGGATTAAAGGATTAAAAACCCCAAAACAACTTAAAACTCAAAAAAACACTGAAGTAGGAAGGGCCATCTAGCTCATATAGTGCACTACGCTTCATCAGTTTACGATACCCAGATTGCTAATTTATGTAGTGCAATTTAGGACACTAAATTGACCAACCAAGGATATTGAGGAAAATACTGAGGATATTGTGGATGGCTCCCATAAGTTCCTTGCCAACATTGTTGACAAGATTGGTTTTGGGGTTGAGATGGCCAATGTGGCGAAGGAAAGGGTGTGTTCCAATTACTTTGAGGTGGATATGCATAACCTTGAAATTGTGAATTAGGTTCTTGCATCATATCAGACTAAATAGGCTGCCATGGTCCTCTTGGAGCTACATAACATAGCTGCATTGGAAATTGACTTGCTCCATTGTCCTCTTAGTGAACTTCCTTCAACCTTGGTGATGAAGAGAAATATTTAACATCATGTTATTCTGCAACACAAATATCAACATGTTCTTTTCCTTCATCTTGCATTCTATTGTGCTATTCAACAACTCGCCATTTGTTAATAATAGTAGTCAATATTACATTAATAAATGACAACCCTTTATAAAATTCTTTCCAAAATAAGTTTTACATTTAAGCATTTTGTTCATTAATATTGGAATAAAACAAGATATCAATCAAGCCCATTTTCAAAAGAGCATGCTTGCCTTTCTTGCATATCATATGGTTAAGCATGATTGAAAGCTTTACGAACCCACCAAATCTAGCGAAAAGCAATTAAAGAAGGACTTCATGCTAGGATGCTTTGAAACTACTAAGTTTCATATATAAACTAAGTCCTTAGATATTTCTCATCAAAACTAAGCATTGCATTGTGTTATCACTCAGGTTGTCCCTAGGCTCTTGTTTAGGGATACGACCGAGGTAACCAAAAACCAATATTTGGATTGCAGGTTCTAGCCCACCTGCAATCAGAGAGGGCTCTCTCTTAATGATTCAACTTTGTTGACGATTTTAGGCTAGCTTTTGGCTAAGGGGTTTTTGTTTGTGTTTGGATGGCAGGTGGAAATTTCAAGCAAAGAGGCAAGGTAAGATGTGATAAGTTTCAAACCATTGGGCAGGGAGTCATGGATTAAGGCTTTCTGTTGCGTTTTCTTGGTCACAAGAGGATTAAGGAGCGGGATAGCCACACATGATACAGTTATCAATTTACTGAAAGGATGGACTGACGATCATAGATGAAAGGCAAAGGAGAATCTTTCATCAAACTGAAAAAGAGGAGAAGTGAATGAATGGTTATCTAGGAGCAGCTAAGAATTCCTAAACTCTCATTCATATGTGAAAGAAACAGCGTAAACAAGATCATTTAAGTATACATGTCCATAACTATTTCTGATGAAAACATGAAAAAATGCAGAAATTGAGCTTAAGGTGTAGTTAAACAAATCCTAAGCTATTCTTCTTTTCTGTAATTTAGATGGCGGAATGGTGGTAAAACAAAACATGAAAATTAACAGAGTTGAGAAACACTTATTGAACCATGTAGAAGCACAAGAATTCCGTAATCACTCCTCGGCCAATTAAACACATCAAACAGTTTCGAAATCCATGCGTTCAGTAGTCTTTGATTATAGAAAGTATGACAGTTACAGTGCGGGTCTCTGCTTGAAGAGAATGTCGAGATATCAAAGATTAAGCAACTTCCTCGACTCACCAACCAACCCCTACTCCATCTTTCAGGGTGGTATATATAAGCAAAATATCAAAAAGTCATTTATTACAATTGACCTAAACAGGTCTACTGGAAAAGATTTTTCTAAAAACCTAATTGTCGGTGGAATTAAATGCAGGTAAGTCCTTTGGGCTGCGCTAGAGGCAACTGAATCAAAAGGAGTGCAATGTGAACCTTGGAGGCTCAATGCAGTACTGCTGGAATAACTGTGCTTTGGGATCTTTAGTTATGTTCTGGTGCAAGTTAAATGTGCAATAACCATGATTTGAGGGCTTTTGAGTGGCTTCACCCTCTTTCTTTGACTTTGCTGGAAGGTATTAAATTTTCTCCTGCTTTGGGCCGCTATTAAGATCTTCGCTGATAATCTTTGCCGCTACATTGATGGTTTCTGCCACTTGCTGATACTCTTTGATGTGATTTTTCCCTGTTGATTTGATCTGATACTCTTTAATCTTTGTCTTTGGTCCTTTCCTGTCTTTAAACCGGATTAATTCGGCAAAATTGGACGATTTCGGGATTTTTCGGTGCAAAACAGGCCAAGGAATAAAAAATATTCTCTAAAGATTCCCCAAAACGGCCTATTTCCATTTCTTGTTCCAGAGCTCCGAAGTGCGATTTTTCTTCTTGCGCGAATTTTCGGTTTTTTGGCTGTTGACGTCAGCAGTACGGCGGATGACGTCAGCCTGCTGATGTCAACGGTGGGTCCATGGTACATATGTGACGTGGTGGGGTGCTCATACTTGAAGGCGATGTGATGAACTTCTTCTGACGCGATCGCAATATCGCGTCGGCGGGGAACGAGAAGGTATTTTATTTGGACATGCGACGCTTGCGACTATCGATCACGATATTGCGATATTGCATCGGGTAACAACGGATGGGGCATAACTTATATGGTGAGAATATTGCGATATGGCGATGCGAGATGGCTTACTAGGATCTGCAGAGTGTTAAAGAGATCGACAAGGGTCTATTGCGGTCGGAAGGAGTGAGTACGTGTGTTGGAAAAGCATTTGAGGCCTCGGAAGGGGTCCGATAACCTAAAAAGGGATTTTATACTTTGGAAGGAGTATATTGCATTTAGAAGATGGTTTGAAGGGGCAGCATGAGGGCTCTTGCTAAGTTTCAGATAAACTGAACAATTCCCGTGGGTTCTTATGGCTATTTTTCAGCCAGGGGGAGGAATATTTACATAGGGGATGATTTACATAGTTTTAGTAGGGGGATGGGAAAATATAGGGAGTTAAATAATAATGTTAGTAGTCAATATGGAGATGGTAAGAAAGCGCTAAGTTTTGGAGATCTTAGGCTGCAACGAGGGGATAGAACCTTATAGAGAGAGTATGGAATATCTTTGAGTAAAGCAGATCTTCACCCAAGCTAATGACATGAAAATGATGGAACTTAAGAGGTATCAAGAAGATCTTGACCTCTTTCGGGGAAATTAGTTAATGATTAGGGGGAGATGGAGAAAGGAAGTTAGTTATGCTTGTTTTGAGCTTCTCACATAGAACTGCTTGGTGATTGTGTCCTGAGTAAAGATGTCACCTGAAAACCTGGAACTGATCAGCAATCAAGATTCTTGCAACCTCAAAACTACCTACCCAGCCTATTTACCTAACATTTTTTCTTCTTTTGGTTTGGGTGCACTTAGACTTGCAAACCCATCATTCCAATTTTTCTTTTTTATGCTTTCCTATCTACAGACTACCCTTATTTCATCTGAGGGCCCAAATTAAGCTGTTGGGCTCCTTTGATTCTCTACCTATCTAAGAATCTGCCAAGATTAAGTTGTTTGGACAAATTTTCATTCTCTATATTCTAAAACAGGAAATTGAAACCTAGGGAGACCAAGATTAAGCTGTTTGGACCTCCCTTTAACTGAAAATTGTACAACACTAGAATAACTTCTCAAAATTTGGAAAGAAGTTAGATGAACTCTGAGTAGCCTTCTTCGCTTGGAGTCTGTTAAGAAAATATGGAGCATTGCAGCATGCAAAGTATGACATATTTGGTCTGTAAAATGTCAATCATGAAATATGAGTAACCTGCTGTAGCGGGAGGCTAACAGTGGCTCCACTTGGGGATGGTTTCTCCTTGTGAGAAGCCAAGAACAACAGGTTATATTGCCTTGTTTTTTCTGCTATGGTTGTACTTTGGACTTGTTAGTGCTAACTGTTGGTTTGATTTGATCTTTTGGATTGGGAACAACACTTTCCTTCAATTGTGCTGCTGTTAAACTGTAAAGCACTGCCTGCTTTCTTCTGCGTGCTTCAACATCATGGATTCTTACAAAATGTGAGACATTGGTATATACAAATATCCTATGTACAAAATAAAACATCGCCTGCTCTTTTCAATCAAAAGGATCATTGTAGTGCTTTAGCATTCGGCCATTGACAGGGCCTTCTTCAGCTATGCTGCCATCTTGAGATTTGAGAAAATAGGTATTATTGCCTTGCACAGTGCTGATAATGTACGGACCTTTCCACAGGAAATCGAATTTTGCGTGTTTGCCCTTGTCTTCTCTTCGTGAATCCCATCTTAGAACTTTGCTGCCCACCCAAAAATCCACTTCTTTGGCCTTCTTATCAAACATCTTCTTGAGTTTTTCTTGCAGTATTTGAGCTCTGTTGAAGACTTGTTCTCTGGTTTGTTGAAGGTGAATAGTTTGATTAATTCTTCTCTGCATGTCATTCGGTTCAACCTGAATTTCTTGCGATAATTTAATAGTAGGTATGCCCAGAGATGAAGGGAAATTGGCTTCCATGCCATATACAAGTTCATAAGGGCTCATCCCAATGGATTTCTTGGTGGAAAGTCTGTCTGCCCACAAAGCATTTGTGAGCTTTGCCAGTTCTTTTTGTTTTCCTCCAACAATTTCTTTATGATATTGATGAGGCTTTTGTTGGAAGATTCGGCCAAGCCATTACCTTGAGGGTAGTAAGTTGTGGAGTGGCCTAAGTTAAGGTGGTATTTATGGCAGAAGTTGATCATCTTTTTGGATTTGAAAGCAACAGCGTTGTCAGTGATGATCTTCTCAGGGTAGCCGAATCTAGAAAGGATATTGCTCTCAAGGAATTGGATAATGGTGGAGTCGTTGGCTTGCCCACATGGGATGGCTTCAATCCACTTAGTGAAATAATCTGTGGCTGTTAAAATCCACTTGTGTTGGCCTGAGGAAGAGGGATGAATTTCTCCAATGAAGTCGAGACCCCATTGTTGAAACGGTTTCTCGGTTGAAATGGGCTTAAGGGGCAAGAGCAGTAATTTTCTTTTCCCTTCAAAGATTTGTCATTTGTGGCATGAGACAACAAACTTTTTACATCTGCAAATAGAGAGGGCTAGTAATAACTAGCCCTTAAGATCTTGTCAGCCGTGGACTTCCAATATAAGTGTCCTCCACAGTCTCCTGCATGGAATTCTTTCATGATGTTGTTAGTTTCATTTATAGTTAAACAATTAAGCAAAATACCTTCATGATTTTTCCAAAACAAAGCACCATCTATGACACAAAATTTTGATGATTTCATCCTTAAAAATCTTTTCCTGGTTCTGGAAAATCCTGGGGGAGCACACAGGTTTAACAATACAAAGCAAATATCAGCATACCATGGGGATTGCAGGAAGGTTTCATTGATCTGTGGAGTCGCCAGCTCCGGTTCATTGTCCAGTTGATTAATGCCTAAAGCTTGGAAGTTTGTTTCAGACATTAGTTTGACTAAACCTTATCCTTTTATCAGCTTGGTGGGTTTTATTTCAATGTCATATTCAAGGATGCTGGCAATCCACTTGCCTCTTTTGCCTTCTAGTCCCTCTTGAGTTAATATATCCTTTATAACAACGTTAGGGACATAGGCAATCACGTGGGAGTATAGGATGTAAATTCTGAAATCTTTGATGGCTTTGACCAGGGCATAGGCCTGCTTTTCCATAATTTGATATTTCGAGGGTGCATCTCTCAAAGCTCGGCAGAAGAAAGCAATTGGATTTTCGTTGCCCTGATCATCTTTTTGCAAAAGGACAACAGCTATAGTGTGTTCAGATGCAAAGGAAAAAATGATAAAATCTTTGTCGAATTGAGGACTGGTGAGCACAGGCGTCTGAGTTAGGGCAGTCTTTATACTCTCAAAAACCTGCTTGGTTTCAAGAGACCATTTTACCTTGGTGTCCTTCTTCAACATGTTGCTCAATAGCCTTATTAGCTCGGCTAGGTTTGGGATAAATCTCCTTAGGAAATTGATCTT
>APFE030241259.1:68907-131862 GCA_000404065.3 Pinus taeda
TTCAAGGATGCTGGCAATCCACTTGCCTCTTTTGCCTTCTAGTCCCTCTTGAGTTAATATATCCTTTACAACAACGTTAGGGACATAGGCAATTACGTGGGAGTATAGGATGTAAATTCTGAAATCTTTGATGGATTTGACCAGGGCATAGGCCTGCTTTTCCATAATCTGATATTTCAAGGGTGCATCTCTCAAGGCTCGGCTGAAGAAAGCAATTGGTTTTTCGTTGCCTTGATCATCTTTTTGCAGAAGGACAACAGCTATAGTGTGCTCAAATGCAAAAGAGAAAATGATGAAATCTTTGTCGAATTGAGGGCTGGTGAGGACAGGCGTCTGAGTTAGGGCAGTCTTTATACTCTCAAAAGCCTGCTTGGTTTCAAGAGACCATTTTACCTTGGCGTCCTTCTTCAACATGTTGCTCAATAGCCTTATTAGCTCGGCTAGGTTTGGGATAAATCTTCTTAGGAAATTGATCTTTCCAAGGAAAGCTTGCAGTTCTTTTATGTTTCTTGGATAGGGGATTTGAAGGATAGCTTGAATTCTTTCTGGGTCAATTCTAATCCCATATTTTGATATGATATGCCCTAGAAGCTTGCCTTCCTCAAGGGAAAATAGGGACTTCTTAGGATTCAAGGAAATGCCATATTTCCTGCAGGTCATGAAAATTTGCCTTAAGTGCTTAAGGTGCTCTTGGTCAGATTTGGAGAATGGGGTCAGGTCATCAAGGTAAACTACGAGGAAATCATGTATCTCCTTGGCAAATGCAATATCCATTGCCCTTTGAAAGGTAGCACCAGCGTTTTTCAGCCCGAAAGGCATTTTAACGTACTTAAATGTTCCCCACGGTGTGGTAAAGGCTGTCTTGTCCTAGTCATCCGGGTGAACAATTATTTGATTAAATCCTGAAAATCCATCTAGTAAAGAAATTCTAGAGGAACCCACTACTCTTTGCAAGATATGGTCCATTTTGGGCAAAGGGTAGTGGTGTTTTAGAGAGACTTAGTTTAAATTTCTCAAGTCTACACACAGTCTTATCTCTCCTGTTTTTTTCCTAGTGGGAACTAAATTAGATACCCATTCAGAGAATCTGATGGGTGCAATGATACCTGCTTCAAACATTCTCTTTATTTATTTTTCGATAAGGGTAAGAAGCATGGGGTTGATTCTCCTAAGTTTCTGTTTGAATGGTTTTTGATTTGGTCTTAAGGGAATGGTATGTTAGATCACTTAGGTGTCATAGGACTTCAAGTCCTCATAACTATAGGAAAATACATCTTGGAATTCTTTGAACAAATCCACATATTTCGGTTTTTTATCAGGGGGCAGATTTTTGGACAACTTAATCATTCTGGGATGCTCTGCTTTTCCTATGTTGTGTTCTTGTATAGTAGCATTCAGAGGCTCCATCTTTGGCTTTTTGGGCACATCATTGTCATCAAACATGTCTTCTAATGGAGTAAGGCCGGCAGGTAGAAAATTACTCTTTAGATCAATAAACTCATCCTCTGCTTTGGTTGTTCCCTCTAAACAGATTTGTTTCAGTCGTTCTATGTTTGTGTTGTTAAACACAGTTGGGTTAAGGATTTGTTTAGTTGTTGCAGTTGTTACAGTCAGGTGATTTTCTTCTACTAGTTGTTGTGAGTCGGTCATGGCATCCATGTGAATGTTTGTGTTGGAAAATTCATCCTCGAGAGTTAAGAAACTGTTAATCTGGGCATCATTTTGAAATACCTGCCAATCCTTGACATTGTCAGGGACCGAAGGTCTGTGTTTTATTTCAGCGTTGAAATGGTGATTTGGTTCAAAGGGAAGCTTGCATGTGCTAGCAAAGGTTCCTAGACTGTGGGCATGAATATTGTGATCTCGTGCAATTTTGGCAAGCTTGAATTCACTGAAGGAATTGAGTAATTCGGTGGCAGCAGCTCTGTAAGCTCTCATTTTGCTATCATTAGTGACAAAGTTACCTTTCATTTGTTGTATAATCAAGTCAGAGTCACCTAGGATGGACACTTTAGTAGCTCCTAGGACTTTGAGCAGCTTAAGGCCTAAGAGAAGAGCTTCATACTTTGCCATGTTGTTTGTACATCTGAAATTGAGTCTATAGGCATGGCCTTGTGCATGATTATCGTGTGTATTGTAAATCCATACTCCGTCCCCTACTCCTAACTTGTTAATAGAACCATCAAACTCTAAACACCATGTGATTTCTTGTTTGAGGTTTGTATTGAGAGTTTCAGTTTTTTTAGGATTGGGCGGACTTACAATTTCTGTTTCAGGGTGTTCTTCTTGCTGTTTCTTGGTTGCCTTGACTGTTGAGACAATTTCGTGGGTATTGGCAACTGATTCCTCATTGATGTACGTTTCTTGCTCCAAGGATAACGTCTTATCATTAGTTGGAGGGCTGGTGTTATCATTAAATAAAATAAAAGAATCCATATCGAAATGGATTGAGTATATTGGAAAATTTTGGGGCTTTTCCTCACTACTTACCACATATTTCATTAACGTTTCTCTATATAGTCTCTTTGGTTGCCCAAAGACAGATATAGTGGCATAAGAGACGTCGAGTTGAAGGGACCCTTGCAATTTTGCTCCCCACGATCTGGATAGTAGCATGCCATACTTTGTGGGAATGTCAGCAAATACTACGTCCATTAAGATTGTCTTGTTGGGGAATTGGACTAGAGAGACACAAAGGTCTTTGATGAAGCCTAAACATTTGACTTGACTTGAGTCAAAGGAATACAAATATTTGTATGGTCTTGTGACATCAAGGTTCAACCTTTCCATTCCAGCTTTGGGCATCAGGTTATGTGAGGCACCCGAGTCAAACATAGCATTATGCAGTATTTTTTCATGTATGTGTAGACTGACATAAAAAGGTGGAAGAGGTCCATATGTTGATTTTCCGTCAACTTTTGGACCAAACAGTAGCTCTGGGGTATCGTCTAAAACGTTCACATCATCCCTTACCTCTGGTAGTTGAAGTGACCTTTGAATTTGTTGCCTATATACATCATGTTTGGCAAGTTCTGAAACGGGAATGGATATCTTGATCTTTCCAATCTCTGCTTCTAAACTGAATGGTTTTTCCAATGAGTTCTTGGCGTTGATAGTGGCGAATTTCTCTTTTTCAGGCATACTCTCTATGTTTTCTTTTGGAATGTCAATCTCATGATGTATGACAGTTTGTGGTATTTCTATTTTGGGAAGATTTTTAGGAGTTCTATTCAGATCTTCTTTTGGGGAGGAGGGAGGTTGAGGCCGATCAATAGGAGAGTGTGTGTCTGTTACATCCTCCACAGTTACCTGATGCGGGCTTGGGACAAAGCTATTAGCTGGTTGATTTATGGTGATATTTCCTTTAATTTTGTTGAGTTGTTTGCTATCTTTTGTTCTTCTAGATGGGGGAACATCAATGGTCCTTGTTCTTAATTTGTATTGTTTGTGTACCTCGTACACAGCAGTATCATAGCCTTGTTTAAAATCGAAAGACTCTCTCGACTTGGTGTGAAATTGTTTTGCATCAGGGTATGGTCGGTCTTCTTCCGTAAGAAATATTTTCCGTTCATTTTCTAGAATCTATTAAGTTCATATGAGTCCCATCTGTGGGCTCAGTAGATGTAGATGCCTCCGCATAGTTTTCTTGAAAAGGAGGACTAATATCATGGTCGGGACCGGCCCTTCTAGCGTTTGTGTTTTGAGTTTTTCTGAAGTTCGGGTTCCTTATGGCATTGGGCTATTGACCTTCCCATGAAGTTTTCCTCTCAACATTGTCTACTCTATCTCCTAGCCTATGGATGCCACTGATGATAACATCTAGCTTCTGATCGAAGGCTGAGGGTTCTTCTTTGAAAGTGGTTCTTCTCTCAGTTCTAGCTCTGTTTCTTTTAGCAATTAGATTTGCTTCCACACTAACAGCAACATCTTGCATTTTTGCAAGGCTTTGAGGGGCTCTTTCCCTTGACTGATATGCCATCTCAACATCAAAGCCATCAGGGAGTTTGTGCAAAGCGAGATCAGGTGGAGGTCTTAAATTTTGTGGTATTGCATTGTAAATATTATTAAACCTTACACAGTAATCCAAAACTGTTTCCTGAGGTCCTCTTTTGATAGTATCATACTCAGATAGTATGTGTAGGGGATCTTTCTTTTTCTCCCATATGTTAATAAATGCCTAGTATAAGGCTTCAGGGTTTAATATGGAATTGGGTGTATGTGCCCTAAACCAGGTTCTGACATCACCAGTCAAACTTTGGACAAAAATCTTCATTCTTACACTGTCATCATCAATTTCATAACTCTCGAAATAATCCTGCATTTTCTTCGTATGCTGTAGGGCGGTGCAGGAGTTTGTACTATCAAAATATGTGATTTTTGTCTGGTAGTCCTTAGGCATAGCCCTGGGATTAGCAGGAAACTATAAGGGCGCATATCTATTAGCCATGATGATGGGGATAAGCGGAAAAACTAGGGCAACTGGGATAACATGAACAACCGGGGTAGAAGGTGTAGTAGTGGTAATAGGAGTATAAGATGGAGGTGTAGAAGAGTTGCTTGGAGAAGGGGGTGAAGAACCATGGGAACTTGGGGTTGACCGGAATAAAACTTTGACAGGGGTTGGAACACTGCTTGGCTGAACTGTTTCAGGACCCGCAACAGTTGGGTCTTATTTTTGCTTTTGTTTTCTAATGATCTTAGGAATTAAATTCGGATTTTAAAAATCAGCTCAGCGATTGGGATCGGGATTTGATCGTGTATTACGCGTTTGTTTTTTAGGAGCCAGCTTCTACTCTATTTTTTGGGAACTTTTTCTAGAAAACACAGGTCGACCGAGACTTTCAAACGTCGGTTTCTTCCTCTGTGGAGCTGCAGACTGGTTTAGTGAGTTTATCTGAGGAGGTCCCTAGTGGAGTCGCCATTATGTTATCACTCAAGTTGTCCCTAGGCTCCTGTAGGGATACGGCCGAGGTAACCACAAACCAATCTTTGGATTGCAGGTTCTAGCCCACCTGCAATCAGAGAGGGCTCTGTCTTAAGGATTTAACTTTGTTGATTATTTTAGGCTAGCTTTTTGGTTCAGGGTTTTTTTTTGTGTTTGGATGGAAGGAAAATGCTTTCAGGCAGAGAGGCAATTCATGAAGTGACAAGTTTCAAACCATTGGGCATGGAGTCATGAGTTAGGATTACCAGTGTGTTTTCTTGGTCACAAGAGGAATATGGAGCGGGATAGCTGCATATAACACAACTTTCAAACTAAAGGATGACTAATATGTAAGGAATGAGAGGCACTTGAGAATCTCTCACTCATCTTAACAGAGGGAAGGATGATCTCTATCTAGGGGAAATGAGTAATCCCTAGATAACTGTCTAAGGTTAGGGCAAACATGAGCCATGTGGAATTCATATTTATCCCTAAACAGAGGAAAACATAAAGAAAAAACAGAAATTGAGCATAGAGTGTATTTAAACAAATTCTAAGCTAATCTTCTTTTCTGCTGTTTAGATGGTAACTTATGAATGGAAAACAGAGGTAAGAAGCACTTATTGAGTTATGCAACAGCACGAGAATTCCATAATCACTCTTCAACCGTTTAAACACAGTGAACAATCCATTCTCCAAAGCTCTTAAGCAGTCTTTGATTATAGAAACTATCAGGTATTATAGTGCCAGTCATTCCTGGAGCAAAATTAGCTACAAGTATCTTGTCGAACAACCAACCAACCCTTAATACAGTATTGAGGGCTGTCTTTATAGTGCAAATATCTCAAACTATTTATTACAATTGACCTAAAACAGGGCTGCAAAAAGAGCTTTCTAAACCTAAAATTGTGCCAAAATTAAATGCAGGTAAATATCTATTGAACTGTGTCAGAGGTAGCTGGATCAAAAAGAGTGCAATGTGGCCCTTGGAAGCTCGATGCAGTACTGCTAGAATAACTATGCTTTGGGATTTGCAGTTCTGTTCTCGTGTGAGTTAAATGTGCATTAACCGTGATTTGAGAGTTTTGATTGGGCTCGCCCTTTTCTTTGACTTTGCTAGAAGGTGTTTAATTTTCACCTGCTTTGGGCCGCTGTTAAGATCTTCGCTGATACTCTTTGCCGCTACATTGATGGTCTCCGCCGCTTTTTGATACTCTTTGACGTGCTTTCTCTCTGTAAATTTGATCTGATACTCTTTAATCTCTGTCTCTGGTCTCTCCCTCTTTTCCAATCGGTTTAATTTGGAAAAATCAGGCAATTTCGGGCTTTTCCGGTGAAGAACGGGCCAAGGAATCAAAATATTCCCTAAATATTCCCCAATATGGCCTATTTCCCGTAGCGATTCACGTTAATTGTGCATCGAAAACTGCCTCCATTTCTCATTCCGGAGCTCCGAAGCTCGACTTTTGCTCTTGCGCGAATTTTCGGTTTTTTGGCTGCTGACGTCAGCAGTACGGCAGATGACGCCAGCATGCTGACATCAGTAGTGGGGTCCTTTGGTACGGGTGTGACGTCAGCATGCTGACGTCATCAAGGTGACGTGGCAGTACGGCGAGGTGACGTGGCAGGGTGAGGTGGCACTCCTATTACGTGAGGGGAGGGCAGTTTTGCCTGTGCATCGGAACGCCTTTGGTACGGAGGTGGTTTCTGTCAAGGCCGGCTCGATGCAATTGGAGGCCGCCACCTGTCCCGGTGTACGACGGTAAAACCGTCGTACGTCGGGTGGTAACCTACCACCACAATCGGGCGCGCGATGTGAACAAGGACCGTCGGATTTGGGGGAGGCGATCCGACGGTGGACGGAAAAGGGAGATGCGCGGGGTTTAGTAGAAGCGCGCGTGAGTTAAAGGCTTAATTTTTCGCGACGCTGTGAGTTTTAAACATTAGAAAATGGGCAAACTGTGTTTTGCGTGGTGGAAACTTATCAAACAAACATTAATAGTTTTCAAAGAAGAATGCGCGGGGGGGTTATTAGCATTTGGAAAGGGTTTCCTTAGTGTTTGGAAGGGGTCCAGACACTTGGGAGTGGAAATTTTTGCAGAGGGAGGGTTCTTACTAAAGTCCAGGTGACTTAGTAATTCCCAATGAAGTATTTATGGTTATATTTCAACCACAGGGAGGGGATATTTACATAAGGGATTATCTACATAGTTTTATTATGGGGATAGGGAAAATATAGGGAGTTAAAAAATAGTGTCAGTAGTTAACATGGAGATGTCAAGAAAGCGCTAAGCTTCAGAGGTCTTAGGCTTCAAAGTGGAGATAGAACTTTATAGAGAAAGTATGGATCCTCTTTGAGTGAAGTAGATCTTCACCCAGGCTAATGACATGAAAATGATGAAACTAAAAGATATCAAGCAGATCTTGACCTCTTTTTGGGGAAATTAGTTAATGATTTGGGGGAGAGGGAGAAAGGGAAGTTAGTTATGCCTGTTTTGAGCTCTTTCACATAAAACTGCCTAGTGATTGTGCCTTGAGTAGAGATGACACCTTGAAAACATAGAATTGATCAGAAATCAAGATTCTGCAACCTCAAAACTACCTACCCAGCCTACTTACCTAACATTTTTTCTTCTTTTGGTTTGGGTGCACTTTAGACTTGCAGACCCATCATTTCAATTTTTTCTTTTTATGCCTTCCTATCTACAAACTACCCTTTTTTCTTCCAAGGGCCCAGATTAAGCAGTTGGGCTCCTTTTATTCTCTACCTATCTAAGGATCTGCCAAGATTAAGCTGTTTGGACATATTTTCATTCTCTATATTCTAAAACAGGAAATTGAAACCTAGGGAGACCAAGATTAAGCTGTTTGGACCTCCCTTTAGCTGGAAATTCTACAAAACTGGAATGACTTTTCAGAATTTGGAATGCAGTTAGATGAACTCTGAGTAGCCTTCTTTGCTTGAAGACTGTTTAGCAAATATGGAGCATTGCAACATGCAAAGTATGACATATTTGGCTTGTAAAATGTCAATCATGAAATATGAGTAACCTGCTGCAGCAGGAGGCTAACATAACCCTCGAGGCCAGTTTTTCGATGTGGTTCATGGACAGGGGAGATTAGTGCCCACTATGTCCACCAAAAATTTATACTAAGTAGATCCACCTAAAAGGATCACTTCCTAACAGCTCCATAATAGAGCATGACCCTAAGAGTGTCAAGATAATTGAACCAATGAGCTATCAATAATAAAGGTGCTTTAATAATGGGGACTCAACCAATTGGGCTAACCCTTCAGCATATATATATATATATATAGAGAGAGAGAGAGAGAGAGAGAGAGAGAGAGAGAATTGAACATATAATGAAAGACCTTCAAAAAATTTCTATGGCTAAAATCTTCAACCACAACATCGATGAACTTGATGAAGAGTTGATGACCAAACGTTAAATCAGATTAGCTCTACACAATGATTGAGTGACTAGAGGGTTGAATAGCTCTAATACCAATATAATGAACACTTTTTTATACTGGCATCAAATAGTCCAAGATATTTTAAATACATTAAAATAATCTATTTTAGGAATAAATAATATATTGTATTAATGTATCAATGTAGAACATGTTGTTGTTTATAAATGATGTTGTGCTTATATACTAAGAAGTGTGTTACTTCATGAATAGTCATGTCTTTTGAAACATATCTTTTTAGTAAATCATTATTATTTAATTAATAATTTTATTTTGATTATTATTTATATTGTTTTTATATATTATATTCCTTTGTTACATTGAAAGAAACATTTATCTCCTCTAGTCTATTTCAAAGTTTATTTTGAAGAATTATGTGAAACTCTTTTTATTGTAAATGAAATAACATATAGAATTGGTTTTACGATTGCGACGCTTGTTTGCAATCATCATAAGTGTAAGAAGTGGTCCAAAGTTAAATGAAAAATACAATAAATCGATTAGTCTCCCTATCTATTTATCCACGACTTTCTAACTATATGGTGATCTTTCTTTTAAAAAGGAATCCTATAAATTGAGTAAAATAGATCTTGTAATTAAAGGGATTGTTTTTTTCCCACTTTTAAAATCTAGGTACAATGAAGCTCCAATTTAAGGTTTTAAAGATATTCTTCTTCACTAACAAATTAGAGCTTTTGTATGTGATGGATGATAACGCTTTTAATTTTCTAAATATTCTCCTTTGTAATTACAGTGTCTTTAGATGCCTTTTTGCAAACTACTTAATGATAAACCTTAACCCTAGACATTAGTCGAAATCTTCTTTCTTTATAATTTTTTTTTGAATGTTGCACATCACATTATGGGATTCAAAAAGGTTTTAAAAATAAGAATGACAATCTTTTAAATGAACGTATATTTTTACTTAATTTTATATGTCAAACTTTTATTTCATAAATTATTATGATGTAGCTAAATAGATTCTTTTGCTCCCTTCTTATACAATGCCTTTTTTCGTTTTAATAAAGAGATTGTACTTGTTTATCTCGACAAATTTTGAACCTTTATCAGTGGCATCTTTAATAACTCTTATAACAATTTTACCTGGTTTATCATAGCGAGAATGGGTCATTATATTTTCTTTTTCTTTTTACACATGACCTTGATAAAGAACTTATTAAATTACATAAAGTTGTCACAAAATTATGAGATAGGTATTTAATATTTCCCGAGTTAATTTATTATTTAAATATTTTTTTAGAAATAAATCAACTCTATCATGGAGAAAAATTAAATGATTTTAGTTACCTTAATTTATTTTAATATGGTTTTTATGGATGACAAATTTTAAAATTAAGCTGAAAGATTTATAATAAAAATGAGAAATTGAATTTTTTAAATATCAATATTTAATGTTATATAATATAAATATTATATATAAATATATATATAAGAATTGTATAGAGTATAATAAATGTATTTTTTTCATTACATTTTGTTTTTTTAAATTTAGTAAACATAACTTTTCTTTTCTAAGAATTTGAGTTTAAATTTTATACATAGCTATTATTTGAAGTTGATGTTTTAAGCTTATTTTAATTCGGAATTTCATTACTGTCATTATTTTAAATTGTTCTTCTTATCATCAAAGACTGAATAGTTGAGTGGAGGAGAGAAAGATGTATAAACAAGATAAAAGAGTAGGATAAGGGCTAGGGATGGGAACCTTAACTAAGAAACCTAAAATAAATATAAAAAATCTAAAAGTAAAAATCATATAAATAAAATAAATATTTTGAAATTTAACTTATTTTTTTCTTGATAAGAAAGAGACGAACCTTCTATTAATCTAAACCAAATTACATAACTTACAAGTGTCCCAGTCAGCAGGGACTGAGGCCCACAAAGCCTTACAAGCATCCCACGAGGGGTACATAAGGGGACTCACGGTGTACCAAACTGCACCCAAAAGGACTCGATGACAACTAAAGGATGGGTCCACTAAACAAGTTTGGGTCCATAACCCTTTAGCAACAAGCATGAACCAATCCCTGCCATTGAAAACACAACCCCGACCCAATGGCCAACAATGATATCGCACAGACGAAAAGCACAGAGGTTAACCACCCAATGAGGCCGGTATCCTCTCACCTCTCGTGGCCACTTGTCACACACTGAGTGGAATCGAAGGTAACCTCCAAAAAACCAGATACCATCTATGTCCCACGCGATATACCATTTGCGGTTTTGTACCCTACCACATCCACGAAAATGGCTCCGATGGCAACAATAGAAGGGGTCCACTAAACAAGTTCGGGTCCGGAACCCTCCATCAACAAGCACGAACCAATCCCCGCCATTGAATACACAACCCCGATCCAATGGCCATCACTGATATTGCATGGACGAATAGCGCAGAGGTTAACCGCCCGATGAGGGTGATTTTATCTCACCTCTCGAAGCCACTTGTTACACACTAAGTCGAATTGGAGGAAACTTACGAAAAACTAGAAAACATTTGTGTCCTGTGTGATATACCAAATGTGGATTTGAGTTCGTGGTTTCACAGAAAAACCAGAACGCTTTGTCACCAGGTAAAGACCTTCCAACCATTTCGGCCAATAATTCTGAGCTTTCCTCTTGGAGTCTCCATCAAAAATCTGCTGAGCAAAAAGCACATAGGCCACTAGATCTTTGGCATTGCCCAAATCGTAAACTTCACCCTTCATCTAAAAGCGAGCAGAGGAGTGGAGAGTAGCCAAAACCAACAAACGAAGATGACTAAGGTGATGCCATTCTCACATCTGTCTCCTAACTCCCTTTGCTTAGTACTTCTCATCCTTAGTTCCAAATCTTTGGTGGCCAGGAATAAACAGTCCTCTTGTAGTTTTCCATCTGCTAATGACTCCCAAGCACAACCGAGAATCCTTGTCCTTATTGGCCACTCCTTCATCGGCCAACCAATCTGCTAGCATATTTTCCTTCCTTCTAACATGTACAAATCTTATCGTTCTAAGGATTTGCTAGTGAGAATAGATGCAGTAAAAAATCTATAGTAGCCTCCAGTGCTTTGACACTTTATCTGGTGAGGTTCCATTATGAATATTCTTGGCTGCTCTAATGATCAATACCAAATTTGCTTCAATGATAACATTATGTGGATTTTCCTCCACCAGGATCTCCAAGCATTGTTCTAATGCCAAAAGTTCAGCCATATTATTGGTACCCTTTACCAAGTGGCCATGGAAGATGTATTTTGTGTGCCCCTGATGATCTCTTATTGCACCCCCAAAGCCAACTAACCCTGGATTGACCTTAGAAGCTCCATCGATGTTTACTTTGAAGAAGCCTTGTGGAGGGGGCTGCCAACTACTGGCCCCTGTATTTATTGATCTCACTTCCTTTCTTGTACCTTGAGGACTAATGGATTGTAGTCCTAAATTAAGAATAATATTCTCCTCGTGAGGCAGAGGAGGATCCTTATGACTTGACCTCAAAAGGATTTTAACAGTTTCTTTAAAATGTTTTTGAATTTGATTGATTATGTGCTGGGGCTCACTAGCTTTATTTTTGAAGATCCTCTTGTTACATTCTTTCCATACATTCCAAATGACAAAGCCTAGAACTAGAATCCAAGCTTTGTTGATGATCTCATTCTCTGAGAAGTTCTTCCTCTAGTTTTTCAAAGTGTTGGATATGTTGAGACTGTCCCTATTGATTCATCTGAAGCTTGAGGCCACCCAATTCCATACCATAGCAGAGAAAGGGCAGAGGTTGAGAAGGTGTTCAATTGTTTCCTCATGTGAGCCACAGAGGTGACATTTGGAAGGGCCAATGAAGCCTTACTTTAGAAGGCTTTCTGAAGTAAGGATCTTTCTTTGATGCACGAGCCAAATGAATAACTTTATTTTCATCCAGTGAGGAGTTTGCCAAAGCTTCTTCCATACTTGTTCTATATTTACAAAGTTAAAACCTGTCATTGCCTCTTTTTCTTCTTTGAGGTTAAAGTTGCCTTCGTTGTTCCTTCCCCATCTTAGATGGCCAGGTAAGGAGGAAACCAGAATTCGCCTATGCTCTAAATCCTGGGTAAGAGCATCTGCTTTGGTCCTCAATGGATTCTCATCACTGTAACCTAGGCCCTTCCATTTCTCCATTTAACATTATTACTTCCTTGGTCCCAGAAATCTTTTACTAATAACAGACCTTTATTCTCTATGTCTCTCTTGAGGGTTGCTAAGTCATTCCTATCTAGGATGGGTTCCTGTTGCGAACAATCCTCCCAAAATCGAGACTGATCCCCTGCTTGGATTTACCAGAAACAGTACTGCTGAACTATGCTTTTATTCTCCCAAGAAAGTTTCCAAATGTGTCAGCCTCCAATCCGTCTTGACATCTTGATATGATCCTTTTCTTGCCAATCCTTTTCATACTTTTGTCTCCAAATTTTGGCCCATGGGGCATTCGGCTCCTTGATCCATCTCCACCAGAGCCTGGCTCCTGAATCTTTGCTAAGAGTTTCCAGGTCATGCAGCCCTAAGCCGCCATGGATTTTGGGCCTACAAAGCTTGTCCCAAGCCACTAAAGCCCACTTCTTCTTCTCCTCCCCTTTTCCCCACAAAAAGTCTCTTTGTATGCTCCTTATCTGTTGCTTAATACTTTTAGGTGCAGGGAGAGTTGTAAGCATGAAATTTGGAATGGCCTGTAGGACCGGCTATGTGAGCACAAGTCACCCTGCTAGGTTTAGGGATTTGTAAGTCAATTTCTTGATCTTATCCTGAAGCTTATTTAAAGTTGATTCCCATATTTTCTTGCTTAGAGGTTTTCAGTAAGGGGAATACCAAGAGGTTTGGACGGTAATTGTTCCCTTTGAAAGCCAAGAATCCTAGTAATGTTTCTTTGTATAGCAATATTGGTATTAAAGAAAAAAGCTTTTGACTTGTTAAGGCTTACCTCTGTTCCTACAGCCATAGCAAAGTTCTCTAGAATGTTTTTGATTGCTCTTGCTTCCTTAATTGTGGGGATGCTCTGCAACATAGTATCATCCACAAATTGTTGATAGGTGTTAGCCACTCCATCCGAGGTGAGCTTAATACCCTGAATTCGACTAGCAACAGTTGTCATTTTTATTGCCCTACCTAGCCCTTCCATCATGAGGATGAAGAGGAAAGGTGCGAGTGGATCTCCTTATCTGAGCCCTCTGGAAGGTGAGAAGGTAACTGAAGGTGCTCCATTAAGCAGAATGGAGAAGCTAGTTGTGGTGACTAGTGCCATAATCCATCTTATCCAGTTATGGTCAAAGCCATAGTCTTTTAGAATAGCTCTGATATAAGACCAGCTAAGTTTGTCATAGGCTTTGGCAAGGTCGAATTGAATGATCATGCCTACTTGCTTGTTGCAATTAAGAGAGTGTATTAGCTCATGTGCTTGGATGATGTTGTTGAGAATTTGTCTTCCTTCCACATAGCCTGTTTATTCTTTCGAGATGAGGGAAGGTGGAAGGGGCTTAAGTCTATTAGCTATCACTTTGGAGATGATTTTATATACCACATTACATAACACTATGGGTGGAAATCCATCCAAATTCATAACATTTTCCTTTTTGGGGATTAAGGCTATGAATGTGGGGTTTAGTGCTTTCAGAACCCTTTTGGATTTTCTCGAGTCTTCAACAATCTCAAGGATGTCCTGCTTGACTGTATCCCAATAGGATTTGAGGAAGTCTACATTGAATCCATCCGAGCCTGGTGCCTTTCCACTTTGCATTTCCTTAATCACCTCATTGACCTCCTCTTATGAGACCGGTCTATTGAGATTGTGGTTGTCCTCTCTGGTGACCAGCATGGGAATATACTGGGTGAATTGATCAATGTATCTGGATCTATCCTCCAATGGCTCCTTTGCAATATTGGAAAAGTGTTGAACTAGACTCGATTCCATGTCACTGTGAAATACAAGCTCAATACCTTGAGAATCCTTAATCTTTGTGATTATGTTGTGTGCCCTGTGTGCCATAGTGGAATTTTGAAAGAACTTTATGTTTCTTTCTCCCTCTTTGATCCACTGAATTCTAGATTTCTGTCTCCAGAAAATTTCCTCTTGCAGACAGCTATCCTCCCATTCTTCCCGCAGAGAGTGAGTTAGCTTTTGCCTCTCTTCATTGAAGCCCTCTATGATATTGATATGATTGATTTCCTGTAATTTCTGCTCAGTTTCTATTCGGACCTTGAGGATATCCCCAAATTCCTCTCTGTTCCAAGCTTTGAGTTTGGATTTGATATGTTTGAGTCTCTACTGGAGCATGAACAATTTGGTCCCCTATATTTTTAACTCGTCTCTCTAGTATTTGTCAATGTTACTGATGAATTTGGGGTGACAGAGCCAGGCATTTTTTAATCTGAAGGGCCTTTGTCTCGAAGTGCCCATAAAGGTAGCTTCTAGCTGAACTGGCTAATGATCCGAACCACCAAAGGGTAGAATGGAAGCAGTGATTGTTGGTCTAGTGAGGAGGAGATCCTCAGACATAAGAACTCTGTCATGTCTAGTAGCCATTTGAGAACCCCCTCCCTGTTTATTTTTCCAAGTGAAGGTTCCATTTATAGTTTCAGTATCCACCAGTTCCAGGTTCCTAATGAAATCCTAAAAGGCTTCAGAGTCTCTGCCTAGCTATCTAGTACCTCCTTCTTCTTTTTTCCGAAAGAGACCTTATCATGTTGAATTCACCTGCGGTTATCTAGGGCATATTAGGACGTCTTGCTCTTAGATCTTCTAGAGAGGTATGAAGCTTGAGTTTATCTGCTTGCATCTGAGGTCCACAAACATTTTTTATCATGTAAGTCTCCTTATCACCCACAAGACTACAAACCAAAGATAGACAGTTCATGGATGCTTCAGCCTTGAGGATTCCAAATTTTTGTGGATCCCATGGCTTTAGAATTCCCCCTACCGAGTTATTTGCCTTAACCTCTAAATAATCATACTTGATTAACCATTTACTATGAATTTCTCTTATTTTTTCCATTGAACATTTATTCTCTTAAATAAAGACCATATCTGGTTTTTCCTCTTTTATTTTGTTATTCAGATTCCTTTGTTACGTTCTACTACCTAAACCTCTAATGTTCCATGTTGTAAGCTTCATTAAGAAAGGTTAGTGAAGGAATAGCTGGTAAGATCTTTCATCTTACCTGAGTTAATCAGTAGTTGTCCACATTCATTTAGCAGTTCATTCTGTCTTTTCCTTCCTCATTTCCTTCTTGAGTTCTTTGGAGATTGTACCTGTAAGTTCTCCATCCTTTTGATCCCACTTTGTTCCTAGCTTTTGTGGTTTCTCTTGACACCAGTTCTCTCTGTTTGATCCCTCCATAGAAAGAGTTGTTGAATTCTATCATATTCTTCTTTTTACAATGAGTCCACTACTTTGTTCCTACCTTGTTCCAGAAACAGTTCTAGATCCAGATTTTCCTTGTCTAGAATCTCCTGTAATTCATGGTCCTCTGTTACTGCCTCACTTGGAGTCATCTCATAGTCTTTTCTTATCTCCATGCCACTTGGTAGGTCCTCCTTTTGTTGGTTATTTATTGTGATATCCTTCATTTCAGCTTTTGTTTCCTGCTGCTTAGATGCTTTCTCCCTATCATGGATTATCTCCACATTCTCCTCTACTTCCTCTAGGATTTTAAAACTATTGCATGTGGTATTTTTGTCTGTAGAGCTTTTCTTGTGTGGTCATTTAACCCCTTTCCCTTTTGCTCCAACCTTGGTAAAACCCCCGTGATATTTATCCAAAGAGGTTTCCCATTGCCTTCCATACTATTTGTTGGGCAGTCTCTAAACAGATGTTTGTGTTCATGACATTTGCGGCATCTAAAAGGTATGTGCTCATAGTCCACCATTTGCACCCAATCTTCATCAGAAACCTCTAAAATGATTGCTTCTGGAAGGGGGCTCCTGATAGATCCATTTCCACACGTATTCAGGCAAAGGAGGTGTATTTAGATTTGAGAGTTGCCTTTGATAATTTTAGAAAATGCCCCAGCTTATTCCCTATGGTTTTCAACGATTCTAGTAGCTAGTAATCCAAAGGTAGTGAGTATGATCCAAACTGGTACATATGTAAATGTTTCCATGGCCCCATGTAGAGTCCTATCGCAGCATAGAAATAAGGTCCCCCTTCAAACACTCTGTCTTTGTCCTCTAGGTTCGCGAACACCATTGTGAAGAAGCCTTTAGAGCCAAAATGTAAATGTATTTCTCCCTTTGGCTTCCAGTGGCTTCTAATCATGATATGTAAGGCTCGCTCCGTTGGCCATAGCCCCATGAACTTTCAGATGATTGCATGCTCTTTCTTGTAGAAGTCATTTTTCCGCTGCTGCCTTCCTTCTCCTTTTCTTTACCCGTTTCCTGTTGATTCTCTTCTTGACCCTGGGATTCATTTCTTCCAACTATCTCCTTGCCTCTTGCTTCTAAACTCTTTTCTGTCGGTTTTTTGAAATGCCTCCCTGCTACTTCCTTGCCCCCATCTGTGACTTCCTGACTGTAGGAAGGAGTCGTGCTCCCCCTTGTTCATCTCGCCATGGAACCCTAATACAAAACCCTAGTATCAACTTCGATCCTCATTCAGGTTCTTCTACACCCCCTCTCTTAAATCGCATCTAATTTCCACATTTTATCTTCTGAAATTTAACATAATTTATTAGACCTAAATTTTATTATTAATATTTGTAATTTATTTTAAAATATCTAATTACTAAAATAAAATTATGTTAAAAAAAAAATTACAGTTCATACTCACTAAACAAAAAAATAATTTCATTAAAAAATATTTTTATATATTTATGATTATTCTATTATGTCATAGTCTAAAATATGGTTATTTCATTTATAAAAAATTATTATTTAAAAAGTTTTATCTACTATAGATCACCATGATTCTGCACACTTAAATATACATACGAAACAATGGTTTCCAATATTGAACTAAGTCCATTGATTATGGGAAAAAAAAATAAAAAAAATTAAATAGTTACTAAAATATAAACTCAAATATCAATTATTTTAATTAAAAATACTCTAATAATATCAATAAAGTTTTTATTATAAATCTAAGTTGATAAGATTATTATAACTTAAAAAATAATAATAATAAAATTTGTGTTCCTTTAAAAAGCTATTATAAAAAAATATTTGAATATTTTTATGTCAAATTATGTTTTTCATAAACAACGCGGAAAAATTTTCCTTACAGTTTAATCTCTCGACTATTTTTATAATATCTACTGACTATTTGAAAAATTTTCCTTACAGTTTAATCTCTCGACTATTTTTATAATATCTACTAACTATTTCAATCTAGAAAAATTCTAGAAAACAATATAACAATGGAAGAAGAATATATATTCCTTTCCCGTCCATATATATAATTTCGGTCAGTAATATATACCTTTTATACCATCATGACAATGAAGGATTTTGAGGTAGCCTAATAGAAATCATAAAAGTACTAAAACATTCATTTGAATTATTTTTATATTAAGTGATATATCAAGAAATAAACGGTAGAATTTTTTTGTCCATCGCTTGGTATCTCGTGCGGTTTTTTTATATCTACTAACCATTGAAATTTGGGAAACCTTTTAAAAACAATATAATAATGAAAGGGTAATGGATTCATTTCAATGCATCACATCTCTGAGATTTCAGGCAACTAATACATCCCGTTTATAAAATTTATGACATGAGAGGTTTTGAAGTACCTTGATAGAAGTCACTTTCATGAAAATACTTAAAAGGGGCTTGGTTGGAATTTGTTAAATAATTTTTTACTAAGTTTAAAATAAATTTCAATTATAAGTGAATTTTTGGTTTGAAAAATTGGTAAGAAAATACAATTTTTCCAAATTCTGATTATCACAAATTTTTTTGTAACTTTGGTAGAATTAATTTTTCATCATGTCGAATATATTATATTGGTGAATTGAACTGGTGATTTCACATCAAAAAGTGCTTTAACTTGATCACTTAGTGGGGAATTGAACAGTCACTTCACAGCAAGAAGTGCCTTAACAAAACACCCAATCACCATCAACACCAAATTGGTGCAGGAGAACCCTTTATTTGTGAGACAACATACCCATCTCCGCACAACCATTTGACTACAAAGCCCAAAAAAACATACATACTCTACCCCTCTAATTTTAAACTCATAACTTTTTAGAAAAAACATCTGTTCTTAACCATCTATTCTTAACCACTAGACCAACTCAAACTATATAACTACTACATTTTAAAAACCATATATAACAAAAAAATATTTCAGTTTCATCGGAAAAGCAGGGACATGTTGTAGTTCTCTTCCCTTACATCCTGTGAAATTTTTTTGAGATGGCCTTGCTCACTAAACCCATTTTCAACTCTTATGCTAGTGAAACTTAACCTATAAAATATTATTTTTTATTATATTAAAAATATATATATACTTTTATTTAAATAATATTCTATAAATAATTATGTTTATTATACTGCAAGTACATATCTTTATTTAGAATGTTAAATATTAAATAGGCCTGAAACAATAAAATGCAAATGCAAATACATTGCTATGATTTTACTTTTTCATTGAGTAGTAAAATTTATTTAAACCAATTTAACATGATGATATATAAGAACATTTTTACCGGGTTTGGTAAGCAGTTAAACTATCATGGTATTTGAATAATGTAGTTTTAAATTGTGATTATATTTATTTTTAAAAGCGTATTATGTGATGATATGGTCATTTAAATTTGCGAACCCATTTATAAATCAAATTATTGTTAAATGTTGGAAAACCTCAAAAGTAGTAGCCATAAAATATTTTATTAATTTGTTAAATTATAAGTGTAATCTAAGTTATTTATATTATTATTAAATTATAAAAAATTTAATATATAAATTAAAAATATATTTTAAAAAAATTAATAAACTGTTTAAATATAAAGGATTTTTTTTTTTTCCCTTAAATAAATCAAATTAGGAGTTGTTACTGGATTATCAAGTGTATATCTAATAATTAGATATACATTATTATGTGGTAGTCTATTCTTTGAATGTTATGATAATGGGCTAAAGATGTCTCCTATTGGAATTTGAAATAGAGGGAAAGGGATATCATCCTCTATTCTCATGAGGAGATGAGATTCACGTTATTTTACCATAGAGATTTTTAATTCATTTGTAGATTCCCTTGCTTTACCATAGAGGTTTTAATCAATTTGTGGATATATTTTGTTACCATGCCTTCAAGTTATACCATTACTTATCAATATCACATAATAAAAGAAAACTATAATTCATCAAAAATTATAATATAAAATAATTATAATTTTTTGGTTATAAATTTTTAATTTTAATTTATTTGATAATATTTATTTTAGTTAAATAATAAAAAACATAATTAAATTTATATTTTGTTCTAAACCTTAAATCTATTAGCTATATATTAATTCAATTATTGATAATTAAATTAAAATGATAAAGACAATATTTTCAATTAATGCAATTAATGGAATTACTGCATATTATAAGATTGTTATATATCCATAGACTTAGGACAAGATTTTTTTTTAACAAGGGTAATAGTTTCAACAAAACATAGTCCCTCCCTCTAGTACTAATTAATTGATTAATACAATTATTCTTTCTATGGGGTCCGCATTTTCTTATTATTCGATAGTCCAAAATTATTCAAGAATGCTACATATGGATTCTCTATCCCTGACAGTTCTTTCGCACACCTTCCTTTCACACAAAGAGGAAGGTGAAACAATAGTGGAAGAAACTTTCATTGTGTGAAGTGTGGAGGTTTCCTTATAGATGTGGTACTGAAGCTCCTACATAGCATTTCAATCACACACAATGAAGACAATCTTATTCCACAATGAAAGCTTGATATGTATCTCCACATTCTGAATTGTTTAGCTCCTATGTTCCATTCTTTCACATGCGCTCTCCCTTTGCATAGTTTTATTCCACATCTTCCTTCCACAATACAAGTTTTTAACTTGATATTTCACGCAACTTTTCTTATGGAGTTCCCATACATCCATCTTCTGGATAACAAAATAGTCGACGAATGTAATTATGGGAACATTTCTTGTTAAAATGTCAGTTGGTTCTCCACATTAATTTTTATTTATATTCATAAAAGACTCATAAAACTTACATTTCTTTTAGTATTTGTGAATTTCACACATATTGTCCAACAATACTTGAAATTTGTTTTCTAATTTATGATTTTTGCAATAGAATAAGTGTGCACAGTAACAAATACAAGTGTGTTGCGATGTTTTGCATTTCTGCATGCTTTCTCTCTCCCCATAGTTCTCCCACATACCTTAGTGAAAGAATCTTTCATTGTGCGAAGTGTAGAGGTTTCCTTATAGACATGGTACTCTAGCTCTTACATAACACATCAATCTTGAACAATGAAAGCCATCTTCCTCTATAATGAAATAATTCTTCGCATACATTCTCTATCTGCATAGTTCTCCTACACACGTTCCTACTGCACAAAGAGGTAGGTAAAAAACTAATGAAGGAAGATTTCATTGTGTGAAGTGTGGATGTTTCCATATCAACATGGTACTTTATCTCTTACGTAGAACCTCATTCTCGCATAATGAAATCCATATTCATCCACATTGAATGCTTGATCTGTATCTCCACATTTCAAATTGTTCTACTTGTATGTTTCGTACATTTGGATTCAATATCCCTCCTCATAGTCACTTCCTCTACTACTAATTAATTGATTAAGGTCAATTTTATTCTGCAGGGCCCACATTTTATCTTTATTTGAGAATTCTCCGCATCCATTTTCTATCCACACAGTTCTCCCACACACCTTCCTTCCAGATAAAGAGGCAGGTAAAGTGATAGTGGAAGAATCATTCATTGTCTGAAGTGTGGAGGTTTGCTTATAGATGTGGTACTCTAGCTCTTACATAGCACCTCAATCCCGTATAATGAAAGCCATCTTCTTCCATAATTAAAACCTGATCTGTATATTTACATTTCAAATTATTCTACTAGTATGTTTTGTACTTCCACATGCGCTCTCCCTTTGCATAGTTCTCTCGCACAACTTCCTTCCTCATAATATTAGTTTTTGAATCAATATTCCACACACCCTTTCTTCCACAGTTACCATACATCGATTTCCCATATAACAATATTGTTGACACATGCAACTACAAACATGTTACTTGTTAAAATGTCATTAGGTTCTCCATGCTAATTTGCATTTATATTCACTAAAGCTTACTAAAAGTTATATTTCTTTGAGTCTTTGTGAATTTAACACCTATTTTCTAACAACATATGATATTTCTGGTTTTTGTGACAATGTAAGTGCGTGCAATAAAAAATACAAGTGTTACACAATTTTCCACACTTTTGAATGTATTCTATCTCTAGACACTTCTCCTACATATTGTTGGGCCGTGAATACGACCACTTTGTAACACTTATTTCATCCATTTTTACTCTTCTCTATTATATCATTTGTTATAAGTTATCATTTAAATCCAGTTTATAAATGATTTATGCCCTTATGGATGATTATTATTTATCTTCTTTTATTTCTAATAAATTGATGATTATGCATGATTTTATCCATGATAGTTTTAATAAATTGGTTATAACATTATTCACCATTTTTAGCCTCCAAGGTAATTTCTAGATTGAAGATTTCATTTTTAAAAGCGCCAACTCAAAAATTCGCTGGAATAAGGAGTGACATATTTACGGTTGAGATTCTGAGCAAATGGAGAAGAATCTAGAAAATCTAGAATATGGGTTTTGTCCAGAACGGACCCAATTAACTTTTCCGATAAATTGTTTGCCCAAATTTGAATTGTACTGAGAGAAACACAGGGTTCTTTGAGCATGATTTTCTCAGATTTGCTGTTGCGGCCATTTTCCAAATCTCAGCTGTGAAGCCAAATTCGCCTTACTCTTGTTGAAAGATAGATGGAAATATATTTTCTTGTTGATCAATTGGTTAGAAACAATCCAATTTTTTAATAGAATCATGTTGTAATTATCTCTATTGTAACTACTCTCCGATCTCTCTATTTAAATGAAAACAGAGATCAAATATGGGAAGGACTTTGGGGATTCAAATGATGGAATTGAAGATGAATTAGAGATTCAGAATTGAGGATGGCAAAGAGAATGGATAATGGCTGAGAGATGGAGAGATTTCTTGTTTTAATCCACTGTTACTCTGCTTTGATATTTTAATATAAATTTGGTTGCCATTCCATCTTTGATCCTGAAGTAACCCAGCAGCATCCGTTGGCAGCTAAGGGCCCATCCTCTAGTGGATTGTGCTGCTACTGTATATTATCTCTTTGGTTTATCTGTGGTTTTGCTTATCAGCTTGAATCGGTAATCTGGTGTGTTTCGTTATCTTATATTGCAGCTCTGTTATATTTCATATTTCGTTCTCTGCAACAAGAAAGTCGTAATGTGCATTCTAACGTATTGCTATTCCTTTAAAGTCGTTAATGTAACATTGTTGTTCTCTACATAACGCTATTGATGTTTAATTGCAGAGTAATCAAGTTGTAACCTTGTTAAGCTGGCATTACTATATTTGTCTATGGTTTATACTTCATACGATTGCTATCCAATTGACATTGTGGTTCCATTATGAATTGTAATCGTTACCCTTTCTAACCAGGATTAATACTTGCGGTATCAGACTCAGATTACTATTAATGTGTGCCTGTGTTAAGTTATTATGCATTTGTATTTGGCTTTCCAACGTTGTTTCATATTCTATCATTAATCAATGATGTTCTATTTCCGTGTGATGTCCGATTTATTCTTAGAGTAAAGATTGCTATTAATTTGGCTTTGTTGTTATTCATTTCCATTAATTAGAGTTTGTTGTTTAGATTCCTTTAATTACAGTTTGCTGCCCATTTACTTTGTTGTTCATTTATGTTGATTAATTGCAATAGTTTTCTTTTAAAGAGTTTTCTTAGTTTACTTTCATTAGTATCTTTAGTTCAATTTCGATTTCCTTTTAATTGCTTTAAAGCAGGACTGTCAACTGTAGAGAATATTGGATTGCTTCCTTGTTCCTAGATTAATTGTCTTGTTCTGGTTTGATTTCAATTGCATCAATATCCAGAGGAATGAGTTATTGCTATTGTATCCTCTATTGATGGTTGTTTGAGTGAATGATTTAGTTTAGAACATTTCAGTTTCTTGTTCGCTGTTCCATTTCAAGTTGTTGTTCTATTTCTTAATTGTTGTTCCATTTCTTATCTGTCGTTCCATTTTTTGTTATTTTCATTATTGATTGCTTTGGTGTGCAGAACGATATGAAACTGTAGTGGGCATTGGCATTTGCTGTCTAGTCCCCACATTCATGATCTGTTCCTTGATTACTTTTGCTTACAACAGTTTCTAAAGGGATGAATTATTGTTACTGGACACTTGATTGATACATTGCTTATTTTTCCGAATGAATGATTTAGGCTTCAAGGTATTTTGTTGTAGTTAGATTTCTTTCCAAGAATTCATTTACTTTTTAAGCACTATACTGCAAAACATTACTCTTGAGTAAATAGCCGCCTCAGACTGAGTACACTCTTGAAATCAAAAGTCGTCCCTAGGTTGACAATTAATGTGAGGTAATTAGGAGTTAAAAAGACACCTTTTTATCGCTCCACATTTTGGCGCCGTTGTCGGGGAGAGTGTAGCCATTTCTAAGGAGTAGTGTGCATTTGATGAGTGCCTACTAGGAGAGAATTGGGTATTAAAAATGGAAGGTAAAAACTTGCGTACGGAGCATGTAATAGACCTGCTCCCCCGCTCGCTTTCCAGCGCATTTGTTAATTTTTTTATGGTAGAAATAGATGTTTGAATTTTTTTGTGAATGACTAGAAAAAAAATAGAAATTAAAAAAAACAAATCTCATGATTTCTCTCAAGTGGTGATGTAAGCACCACCCATTTCACTAACCAATTGACAGGAACATTTGAAGAAGGAGCCTCAAAGAAACATATGAAGAACATCTTCTATTATGGTAAGAAATGGCTCACATTTCTACTTTTAAATTTCCTATCAAAGATCTAGGAGGAGTGACACAAATGCACATAATTCTCCCATCTTCTCTACCAAATTTTCATGGTTTGACAAATGAAGATCCACATACACTCCTTCTTAAAGGAATCAAAGATGAATTTTTAAAACCCTTAAATCTGATAGGAAAAGGTGATGTTTTTTCAGTTATCATATGATGATGTTTGTGAGTTGTGCATAAGGTATTCAAGAGGAATCTCCAAGGCTGGTTCATAAAAATCAAGAATTTGATGAAGTGTTTTTCACTCATGACCGAAAGGAGCATACCATAGATGGTTGTTCTTCCTTATCTAATTTGGAAGTAGCATATCAAAGAGGTGAAGAAGTTGCAACAAGGTCAAAACCATGGAAATCATGGCCTACAGGTATGGTTCAAAACACTTCCTATCCACTTTCTTACTTGCATAATCCATTATGGAATACTAATGTGTTAGGGCAGCCATGTCAATCTCAATATAACCACCAACAATTTTGTCTACAAGCTTGGCATGGTTCACCTTATGATTGTATGACTACTCTCCCTCATCTTGTAGCACAAACATATTCTCCATATTCTTTACCAGCTCTTCCACAACATCCTGCTTATATATCGAATTTATCCACTCAACCCAACCAACCACATCATCCAAATGGTCCATTCCATACACAATTTCTTGCTCAACTAATTCCACACCCCCACCACAATAAACTAGTACAACATGCTTACAATGTTGAACTGCCAAATTTACCTACCCTTCCCACCCATTCTATCTCACATGCACCATTAGAGAAAACTTACAATGATATTCAGAATGTTTCAAATTCAAAAATTGTAGAAGCTATGGAAGAAAATGAGGTTTCTTATAGTATGTATCAACAAACTATTTTAAAAGCTCAAGAACTTCATGATCTGATGGATATGAGAAATCAAGAAAGTAATGGATACATTGAAGATTGGTTTCAATCCATCATTTGTTTGAAGCATCACTCCATACGTCAACAATTTTTGACACCATCTTTTCAAGGGAAGTTGGCTTCTCATACCCTAATTTTCGTTAATATGCATTTTTCAAATTTGGGTATGTGTATACGTGAAGCCTTATTTCGAAAATGGCTCCACTAGAAGTACACATATACGTAGTTATATTCATTTTTCAAATTAAGATAGGTTAGTGTAGAAAATAAAATAAATAAGGCAATAAATAAATGCATTTTGTTTTGTTATGTAAAACTAGTTGTTTTTTTTGTTGCAACATGCTATGCAAATCATCATTGGTGAAATTTTTTTAATTCATTTGTGTATGTAGATGAATTATAATGGAAATGATATTTCTACAAACACTCATATTTAATTTTATCACCAATTTGAAAAAATGCTTCAATATCATATTTTTTTGGCTTCTCGGCTTGATGGAATTTCTGCAAAAACAGTCAGGATAGTTATGTTTTGAGGGCCCAAAAGGGAATATTTTTAAAACCTGTTTATATCATAAGTAGCCCTTGATGCCTACTTTCCAACCTAATTTGAATCACTCAATTTTAATTTGAAACAAAAAAGTTAGAACAAAAACATTGACCGGATGTCTAGAGGGAAGCTCGGGAATAGAGTTGGGACAATCAATTTTTGGAGGCCTAAATGAATGAATTTTTAAAACCTATTTCTATGGTAGATTCCCCTCTGAATCTAGTTTACAATTAAATTAGAATAACTCATTTTCAATATCGTATGGGCAAGTTATGATCCAAGTACTGATTGTCTATCGTAAATCAGCACTATTAAAACTCTGTTTTTCCGGCTGTTCCTTACAATATTTTACCTATCAATTCTTCTTCTCTTCAAAACCTGTTTCTATTTGAACTACATAAATGAATCTACTTTCATTTTCAATTTGAATCATTTGAATCCGACATCAAACGAAAAATGTATGCTTGAAATATCAACTGTTGGTCTAAGCTGGGTAATCAAAAATGACTCTGTTATCCAGGTTGTTCTAACTAAAATTGACATATCATATGATTGAATATTTAAACCTTGTTTCTAGTGGAGAAAAAAATTTCAATTAGCTCTCATTTGGCTTTATAATCACTCAATTTGGACAAAAAACAAAGAAATTGTGATTAAAGCACTGCTGGTTAGTATGGTCGACCACTCCTCTCCCGCAGGTGACAAATAAATTTTACTTTATTATTTTCTCCATGGATTTGTTCTACAGAGTAACTACTTGTTAGTTTTTTGCATAATTCTTGGATTAGGGGAGTGCGCACACATCTCTTTCTTCATGATTTAATGTTTTATTGCAGGTAGATACTCGTTTTTTGCAGGTCTTGGGAAAATAAAGAAGGTCAATTTATGGACGAGTGATTTTTGAAACAAATTTTAAATGAAACAAAGGAATTTCATCCAATTCATTACCCAATGGATTCATAATAGAAGAAATGAAGAATTGATTTCTATTTGAAGATTCATGTCATGTCTTTGCTGCCAAAACATTTTTCGAATAGATCATTTTTTTGACATAACATCATAGCTGTTGTAACTTAATTTATTTATTTGCATACAATTTTTTGTTGTTTCTTTTCTAATTTCTTTTATATTTTGTGTTTCAGGTGTTGCTTCATTCAAAGTGTAACTCATCCTCAGCATCAATGCTGTGAACAACTAATTTGCCTTTTTTGCATTCTTACATTTTATGATTGCCCATTTTGCTGTTCCTTTTTCACATTTCGCTGTTCCTTTTCGAAATGGAATAGATGTTGTTCCTTTTCGAATGGAACATCGCTTCTGCATTTTCATGTTTTGCTGTTCCTTTCCGAAATGGAACAACTGTTGTTCCTTTTCGAATGGAACAATACTTCTGCACTTTCACATTTTTCTATTCCTTTTCGAATGGAACAACACTTCCGCATTTTCACATTTTGTTGTTCCTTTTTGAATGGAACAACACTTTTGCATTTTCATATTTTGCTGTTCCTTTTTGAAATGGAACAACTGTTGTTCCTTTTCGAATGGAACAGTACCTCTGCACTTTCACGTTTTGCTATTCCTTTCCGAATGGAACAACACTTCTGCACTTTCACATTTTGTTGTTCCTTTTCGAATGGATCAACACTTCTGCACTTTCACATTTTGTTGTTCCTTTTTGAAATGAAACAACACTTCTGCACTTTCACGTTTTGCTATTCCTTTCCAAATGGAACAACAATTCTGCACTTTCACGTTTTGTTGTTCCTTTCCGAATGGAACAACACTTCTGCACTTTCACGTTTTTCTGTTCTTCTGCACTTTCACATTTTGCTGTTCTTCTGCATTTTCACGTTTTGTTGTTCCTTTCCGAATGGAACAACACTTTTGTACTTTCACATTTCGTTGTTCTTTTTTGAATGGAACAACACTTCTGCACTTTCACATTTTGTTGTTCCTTTTCGAAATGGAACAACACTTCTGCACTTTCACGTTTTACAGTTCCTTTCCGAATGGAACAACACTTCTGCATTTTCACGTTTTGCTGTTCCTTTTCGAATGAAACAACACTTATGCACTTTCACGTTTTGCTGTTCCTTTTCGAATGGAACAACACTTCTGCACTTTCATGTTTTGCTGTTCCTTTTTGAATGAAACAACACTTTTTCACTATCACGTTTTGTTGTTCATTTTCGAAATGGAACAGTTGTTGTTCCTCTTCGAAATGAAACAACATTTCTGCACTTTCACATTTTTGCTGTCCCTTTTCAAAAGAACATTATTTTCGCATTTCCTGTTGTTTCTTTTAGAGAACAACACCTTTTCACATGCATTTTTTCGTTGTTCCCTACAGGGAACAACATTTTTTCGTGTGTATTTTTGCCTTCTGGCGTGCATTTCCTTCGTTGTTCCCTACAAAGAATAACACTTTTTGGGTGTTTTTACGGTCCTTTCAAAAAAAGAAACACTTTGGGAGTATTTTTGAGAGTAACCCTTCCTTCCTCTTGTGGGATTATTCCTAGTTCATTTCAACCACATTTTCTTGATTCTCTTTCATGGCATGAAGTACACTATTTTATGAGGACAAGAATTATGGATGTTTTTGAAGCAAGTTATTATCATTCACGTTATGATCTTTAACAGGACAACTCCTTGATGATAAATTCTTTTCAAAAAGGGCACAATTATTTATATACTACTTTACTGCATTGATTTCTGTTGAACATGATATTGATTGATCATCTTAATACCATGCTGGGTCCACCTTTCCTGGTTATAATCTTCTCTATCTATAATAAATGAGATTATGGGTATATTTTTTTCTATTGACATGTTCAACTTCTTCCACCATCCCTGCTCTTAAGGAGTACTGAGCCTCCCTATTTTTATCATAAAAATGTGTAATAACAACAAAAAAAATTTCGCAGATGGAGGATAGGGGGTCTCATTACGAGCCAGCCTACCATGTTCATAAGGCTGTAACAAAGTGACATTCCCATTATGGCCACCACACCAGGGTTATGATCCACTGGATAACCAAAATATCCTTGGAACAGGAGGTCTCATCACGAGCCGACTTGATCACTTTTTCTACCTCCTAGTGAATGGCAGTGTGGTTATCTGGTTACCATGCCAGCACACTGATCTCTTCTGTAGAATAGCACTAAAACTCTCCATTTATAAATTGAGAATCCTGGCTCATATGGGTTAAAAAGCAACCTTGTCGAGGCTATGGACACCTATTGGTAACAGAGGCTCTGCTTACGGTATTGAAGTTATATATTATCGTCAATTATTACTATAATACCATTTTCTTATTTTTTATTTTTATCAGAGAAGTTATTTCCTTAATTGTTTTTTCCCTATTTTGAACCTTTACGCATGAGAAATTATTTTTTGATCAATCACATCATTTTTTAGTTAAAATACCATCAGTAAAGCATCTTTTTGGCATATTGTTGTCATTTTTCTCTTTTCATAACTTATCATCAATCCAAAGTGTCCTATCTTTTATCCATAACTATCTTTATACACTCTGCTCTCATTATAACCATAACTCTCACTGTCCTATCAGTGATATGTGTACTCTGCTTCATTTACTGTTGTATTGTTCATTCCCTTGCCTTGTCGTCAGCACCACACCTCTCATATGCTTTATGGTCATGGAATTCCTTTTCCAATTGGAGGGGGGAATGTATGCATTATGGGATTGCATGTGATATGATTACTGCACTCTACCATAACTTATTGATTTGATAAGTTTTTCTGATTGAAATTTTTGCATGCATCTTAATCTATTGCTATTTAAAACTAACACTATGGATTCAAGAACATTGTATGCAAAATAGTGATTTGTTTATAGGAGACCAACAAGTATGGGGCAGAACTATATTCGCAGCATGACCACACTATCGCAACTAATAGACGAGGCTCGAGCAACTTACAAATGCGAACAACTGTTCAGACATGATGTGCTTGCCTGGATTCCGCCTTTTGCATCACTTTCAGCACCAACTCTGCCTACATTAGCTTCAACAAATGCCAGTACATATATGTCATTCCACATTTTTGTTTTTGGAGGTAAAACTTGAGGTAAAATAACATAATTTTATGATTTCTTACGAATTTAGGAGAATTTAATGAAAATCCATTTTGAGCATTATTTATCATCCTTCATTCCACATCTTTACCACTTCCCACATTTTTCAGCAGCATATCATCTTTCGGTTTGAGGGAGTGTTGCTTTCATTCATTTCTTTCTTATGACCATGTCATTCATATTCTTTATCATCAATTTCTATTCTTATTCATTCTCAACACCTCCCTTATTCCATGTTGTGTTACACCCAGCATAGAATTCAACAACTAGTAGCAACCGCCTCTATTTGTTTTCTAGCATCGCATGAGGCCATGCTAATTTTTCAGAGAGAGGGAGGAATTGCTACACATGATGGATGTTTTCTACTTTCTTTCTCATTCAAGGCATACAATTTCAGTGTAGAAATTGACTTCCATAATATTTTTAAAAAACTATGAACTCAATTCTTGTGATCTCTGGAAAACATAGACATATTATTAAACTACACATACCCAGATAATTTCAAGTTAAATTGGTTCTTAAAATTTTGGAAATCATGCACTCTCACCTAAAACCATTTTGTTTATATCTCATGATCCATGCATCAAAACGATCTAATTTTTGGATCATAGAGGCATTCATATATTACAAATCTACTTGCAACATTTCAACAAAATCTAGTTTGTAGTTTTTGGGAAAATGGTTAATGAAGGTTGTTGTTATTTATATCATATTTTGCTACAATTTCATATGCACATAACTTGAACGTCAATGTAAAAATTGTTAAGCCTTCATTAAGAGTGTTAAAAATTCATTAAGTGAAAAATAATTTATTTGTTCTATGAGCAGAGATGAACAATTTTTTTTTGCTTGGTTAACACATGGGTTTTGTCTTTGGGTTGCATGAGGACATGCAACATATTCCATTTTTGTTGCATGAGGACATGCAATATATTCGGTGTGGGGGTGTGTTGGACCGTGAATACGACCACTTTGTAACACTTATTTCATCCACTTTTACTCTTCTCTATTATATCATTTGTTATAAGTTATCATTTAAATCCATTTTATAAATGATTTATGCCCTTATGGATGATTATTATTTATCTTCTTTTATTTATAATAAATTGATGATTATGCATGATTTTATCCATGATAGTTTTAATAAATTGGTTATAACATTATTCACCATTTTTAGCCTCCAATGTAATTTCTAGATTGAAGATTTGATTTTTAAAAGCGCCAACTCAGAAATTTGCTGGAATAAGGAGCGACAATTTGCGGTTCAGATTCTGAGCAAATGGAGAGGAATCTAGAAAATATGGAACATGGGTTTTGTCCAGAACGGACCCAATTAACTTTAGCATGGAACGGTTTGCCCAAATTCAACTTGTATTGAGAGAAACACAGAGTTCTTTGAGCATGATTTTCTCAGATTTGTTGTTGCGGTCGTTTTCCAAATCTCAGTTGCAAATCCAAATTCGCCCTGCTCTTGTTGAAAGATAGATGGAAATATATTATCTTGTTGATCAATTGGTTGGAAACAATCCAATTTTGTAATAGAATCATGTTGTAATTATCTCTATTGTAACTACTCTTTGATCTCTCTATTTAAATGAAAACAAAGATCAGAGATGGGAAGGACTTTGGGGGTTCGAATGATGGAATTGAGGATGAATTAGAGATTCAGAATCAAGGATGGAAGAGAGAATGGCTAATGGCTGAGAGATGGAGAGATTTCTTGTTGTAATCCACTGTAACTCTGCTTTGATATTTTAATATAAATCTGGTTACCATTCCATCTTTGATCCTGAAGTAACCCAGCAGCATCCATTGGCAGCTAAGGGCCCAGCCTCTGGTGGATTGTGTTGCTGCTGTATATTATCTCTTTGGTTTATGTGTGGTTTTTCTTATCAGCTTGAATCTGTAATCTGGTGTGTTTCGTTATCTTATATTGCAGCTCTGTTATACTTCACATTTCGTTCTCTGCAACAAGAAAGTCATAATGTTCATTCTAACGTACTGCTATTCCTTTAAAGTCGTTAATGTAACATTATTGTGCTCTACATAATGCTATTGTTGTTTAATTGTAGAGTAATCAAGCTATAACCTTCTTAAGTTGTTATTACTATATTTGTCTATGGTTTATACTTCATACAATTGCTATTCAATTGACATTGTGGTTCCATTTTGAATTGTAATCGTTACCCTTTCTAACCAGGATTAATACTTGCAGTATCAGACTCAAAATACTATTAATGTGTGCCTGTGTTAAGTTATTATACATTTGTATTTGGCTTTCCAACGTTGTTTCATATTCTATCATTAATCAATGATGTTCTATTTTCGTGTGCTGTCCGATTTATTCTTAGAGTAAAGATTGCTATTAATTTGGCTTTGTTGTTATTCATTTCCATTAATTAGAGTTTGTTGTTCAGATTCCCTTAATTACAGTTTGCTGCCCATTTACTTTGTTGTTCATTTCTGTTGATTAATTGCAATAGTTTTCTTTTAAAGAGTTTTCTTAGTTTACTTTCATTAGTAGCTTTAGTTCCATTTCGATTTCCTTTTAATTGCTTTAAAGCAGGACTATCAACTGTAGAGAACATTGGATTGCTTCCTCGTTCCCAGATTAATTGTCTTGTTCCGATTTGATTTCAATTGCATCAATATCCAGAGGAATGAGTTATTGCTACTGTATCCTCGATTGATAGTTGTTTGAGTGAATGATTTAGTTTAGAACATTTCAGTTTCTTGTTCATTGTTCCATTTCAGGTTTGTTGTTCTATTTCTTAGTTGTTGTTCCATTTCTTATTTGCCTTTCCATTTTCTGTTATTTGCATTATTGATTGCTTTGGTGTGCAGAACGATCTGAAATTGTAGTGGGCATTGGCATTTGCTGTCTAGTCCCCAGATTGATGATATGTTCCTTGATTACTTTTGGTTACATCAGTTTCTGAAGGGATGAGTTATTGTTACTGGACACTTCACTGATACATTGCTTATTTTTCCGAATGAATGATTTAGGTGTCAAGGTATTTTGTTGTAGTTAGATTTCTTTCCAAGACTTCATTTACTTTTCAAGCACTATACTGCAAAACATTACTCTTGAGTAAATAGCCGCCTCAAACTGAGTACACTCTTGAAATAAAAAGTCATCCCTGTGTTGACAATTAATGTGAGGTAATTAGGAGTTAAAAAGACACCTTTTGATCGCTCCAGACATACCTTAGTAAAGGAAGCTTACACTGTGTGAATTGTGTAGGTTTTCATATAGACTTGGTACTCTATCTCTTACGTAGCGAATCCATCCCACACAATGAAATCCATCTTCCTCCTTAATGAAATAATTCTTTGCATGCATTCTCTATCTGCACAATTCTCTCACACACCCTCCTGCTACACATAGAGGTAGGTAAAATGTTAGTGGAAGAAGCTTTAGTTGTGCAAAGAGCAGAGGTTTCCTTATAGATGTGGTACTCTAGCTCTTACATATGACTTCAATTGCGCAAAATGAACTCCATCTTCCTCCATAATGAAACCTTAATTTGTATCACTACATTTCAAATTTTATGCTGTTATGTTCCTTAATTCTACATGAACTCTCCCTCTGCATAGTTCTTTGAAACACCTTCCTTCTACACAATACTAGTTTTTGACTCGATCTTTTGCACATCCTTTCTTCAAAAGTTCTTATACATCCATTTTCTAGAAAACAAAATAGTTGATCCAGGCAACTACGAACACATTACTTGTTAAAATTCCATTAGGTTCTCCATGCTCATTTGCAATTATACTCATGAAAAATCGATAAAACTTAGATTTTTATGAGAATTTGTCAATTGAATAGTTATTGCCCAATAGTAGATGATTTTGTTTTTTTTTTTTTAATTTGTGATTTGTACAACAATAGGAGTGCATGCAATAAAAAATATAATTTTTTCGCAATGTTCTACACTTCAACATTCATTCTCTCTCTGCATAGTTCTCCCACATACAATAGTGAAAGAAGTTTTCATTATGCGAAGGGCAAAGATTTCCGTATAGAAGTGGTAATATAGCTCTTACATAGCACAAAAATCCCGCATAATGTAGACCATCTTCCTCCATAGTGGAAGCTTGATCAATATATTTGTATTCCAAATTTTTCTACCACAATATTCCATATTTTTTCATGCATTCTCCCTCCGTACAGTTCTCCCACACAACTTCCTTCTTCACAATACTAGCTTTTAAATGATTCAAGCTAGAAAAACCACATCTCAGTTCAAAACACATTAGTGCATCTTTCAATGAGAATATTTTTGAGACAATAAAATATAGTGTTCTCACTCCTCATTTGTATAGGACTCTTCACATTATCAAATTCACTCAATACTACATACAGTACATCCTTACAATGTGTTATTAAGGCTATATCTCTTTATAATTGAACAATTAGTGCAGAAACAAGGATTATCAGTAAACATTAGTATTTATAACATATTATATTACCTGATTGTTCTAATGATAATAAGTAACATACAAACTATTCAAATCATTTAGTACTAGATCATGCGAGAAAGGACAAGTGTGCAACATAACCATATATGGAAAAATTGTGTCGAGAAGGAAATATTTACAAAGATTAGAGAACTTAGATATTGATTAGGTTGCAAATAAGTTCAGACTTAGCATTGAAGAACAACTTAATGCTTTGTGGTACTACTCATATCTATTCAGGAAATCGATAAACAATCATGGTATCACTCAAGTGCTTAATAACATTTAATCTAATGCATTATGTAATGATTATTGGTTGTAAACATATAGGTAAAATCATATCTATTGATATTATAAAATAGTCTTTTTAGCTTTTATTTAGTGAATCAATGTGTAATTAGCATATCGTTCGAGTGCTTAACAACAATTATTGTTTGTAAAAAATTCAAGAAAATGCATAGGTTTCCACAGTCAATATGCATCATAGTTAAGTGAAATGATCTATGGATCTCCTTCATACAATACTATTTGCATATTCATTTTACACAATGGAAGTTTTCTCCGTACCTTCATATTCAATACATGTATAATAATTATCGGTCATAAACATATCAAGAAGAATGTATTTATCGATATTATAAAACAATATTTTCTCCATTTATTCGGTGAATCAACACATAATTAATAATTTTATTTTTTTCGCAGATTCCTTGCACATATTTCCTTTTTTTTTACCACATTTTGGAGATTATTGGATATAAAAGAATAATCGATATGTAATCAAGACATCATAAAAACCTAATTGAGACATAATTATATGATTAAAAGATATATTTCTAGATATTAATGGAATGTACTATTGAGATCATAAGCATTTATAGTAGAGCAATGGTAAAGTCATTATATGTTAAGATCTTATGCGAATTCAAGTCTATTTAATTTTGCTAATGGTTTTTGTTTCTTGATTCATGCTTATTCATGTTACATAATTGTTGTGTTTTTACATTCTTTAGAGTAAGAAGAAATTGAAACGAATATATCTAGTTAGGTAATTTACATATGAAACATGCTTTGTGAAAAAGGGTAACAATGCATAGATCTCTATTTTCTATACTAGTTACCTAGATAAAATCACATTGAATATAATAAAGCATCCACTGTTATTTGTCAAAATTGCATGAATTATCAACTTTGTTCTGACTGCATGTATTTTAGTTATTACTTACTAATTTTGCAATTATTGATAAAATGTGAATGACATAATGCGTTAATTTCATTATTATCCTTAATTAAGTTTCTAATACTAAGTAATCCATACTCTAGAAAGTTGGTATGTGTGGATGGGTAACATATGCGAAAGTGTATAAAAGAATGAGTGAAAGTTCTACCACACATATTACTTTATGCACATCCTTCCTCTTTGCAAGAATAGAATCTAGCTGTGAAGCAATGCTTATGCATGCATTCAATGAATAAATGCCCAAACGACTATTCTATAATATCGATCAATTTCTTAAAAATCAATAATCACTATACAATGTCTAGTTATAGAATAAATTTGTACATTAACAAGAAATGAAAATAGACAAATATGCAAATTAAGTTACGAAAATATTTTAAAATTACGAAAATATTTTAAAATTAAGTTACTAGTTACCTAAATGTTTCACGAAGTTGTGCGATATTTTTAGCTAAAATTGTCTTTCCATGAGTGCCTTCTCTGTCTCCAGGTACCACATTTTTCTTAGAAGCTTCTCAATAGTACATGTATCATGGCCTCTAAGAAAGCTGGATCAAAAGACATAATTGAAGGTAGTACCAGGGATGTGGTTGAACACGGGTCCATGAGCTTACTCGTGTACACAAACACACACCTGTTCATCAAGAAAGACATAAAGATCACATGGAAAGACATAAACATCATTTTCTCCAGAAGATTTGAGGAGAACTTGGAGAATCGACAGGTCTATGTGAACATCCATAATTCAATATTATACAAGGTTGCATGCAGGTTTCCCGTGTTCCCTTGTGTAGATGTGTTCCACTCGATTATATCACACACTAATCCTGAGACATTGATACTAAGAAGTGTTAGTGGAGAAAGGCTTGCTTCCTTTAGGATGGAGGATTATTAGGAGATACATCATTTTCCATTCCCAGTGAGTAGGAGGGATGCCCTGTTCTACACTCCCAACAGTAGCACAAACACAAGATACATATTGAAGTGTTGCGTAAAGGAGCCATCCAAGTTTAGGATGACACCCAACTAGATATATAGGATGAAGACACTCAGGAAGGCATACAAGTTCTTGGTCATGTTTTCATGTCACTTGTATGGCCAAGGGAGTACAAAGACCTTATCGTAGAGTTGGGTTGCTATGTTGGATTACCTGGAAAGTGAAGGAAAACAATTCAACTATTATGACATGTTGACTCTCTAGTTGAAAGTGCATCTATCAAATGCTCGGAGTCTTCCGAAGGATCAATAAGAAAAATTATTCATGTCTTCCTACTTGCTCGATGCAATCTATGCCTGCTAACATTTCTTGGCATGGGTTTGGCATGGACACCTTCAGAGACTGTTGTGAACATATCTTCCAAGTTTCTCTTAGATTACAGCTACCGAGGAGTCATGGTTAGAATATATGACCATTTCATCACCCCTTTATACACAATGATATTTGAACAAGGTCTGCCCTGCATGTCCTAGGCAGTGATGGAGGTGTTGTTGAAAATTTTAGACCAGTATGCCTCACCCGAGGGCACCTTCATCAGGATGTACAACATTGAGAAAGATATGCATGTGTTGTCGAGTTTTTCCAAGAACAAGTTGGTGATGTAGGAAGTTGCATACCACATCTCGATAGGGTTATCAGTTAGATTGCACAGCAAGGAGAAGGCACCATGGCCTACGCTTCTTGTGCGAGTTGGGTTGTCCGCGATCGAGAGTTTGAAATAAGTGGATGCTAAGGTGGTAGACTTCAAGTATTTTAAGTTCGGCACCAAGAGTTTCAACCATTACAACCTACATGGTTTATGTAGGGACCATTGTGCGAGAGTGTACTATCCTTGGACCTATGGGGTGTGTCATTTCCAGAGGAAGACCCATGGAGATATTGCTATAAATCCTCTAGGCTTAATGAACCAGTCAACATCATAGTGGAGTGGATAGTAGCACTCAAGGCAGCAAAAACAACAGTGGCAGCAAGCAGAAAATCTGTGCAAGACAAAGGCAAGAGGAAGATTACTGAAAGCACAGAGATGGAGCAAAGCTATAAGTTTAAGGAACACCCACTTGTGGAAAAGGTAGATTTGGAGATAGATGTGAAGAGGCGACAACACGACAGAAGGATAGTGCAAAGAAAGAGAGAGAAGAAAATATTGGAAGATTTAGAGAGGATGTTGCAGCAAATCCAGGAGAAGCTCAAAGAAGAACAAGAGTTGCACAGAAGAGAGAAGGAAGCACACCATGAGCATGAAAAGGAATAAGGGGAAGTGCAAGGAACACAAACATCAAAATTGCACTGATATAGTTTGAAGACTCTGAACCAACAACAGTTGTGGAACAAGGTGAGCAGCCACAGGAACAAGAAATTTCTCTGTAGGAGGAACATACATTAGAATAGATGGACATGGAGCAGACTGAATAGGATTAGGATACTGATCTCATGCCAAAATCAATTGAGGCCACTCCAAAAGCTTCGCTAGCCTCAATAGTAGAGAAAGTCTTGAGTAAACAAGGGGATACCATTCTCCTTAAGGACCATGAGGGAACAGAGGTGTATGCCATAACATTTGACAAGCCAGAACACAAAGTTGTACAAGCACGTAGATCATGCACCCTAGATGAGCATGCCCATACATTTTGAAGTATAAACTCTTGAGACAATCGCGTGGAGACTGTATGATAGGTTTTTCACCGTGCATAAGGTAGTTGTCCATCTACATGCTCATTAGCAATGTTGCACTAAGATAGAGTGAACACTCATATATATACACATTGCAGTTGAACATGTAGAGACATGGAGGATGAGGTACAAGGGAGCCCCTCTTCACTTGCACAAGATGATGAAGCTACATGTAGAGTTGGACAAAGCACACATCCAAACTCTGATCTGGAACTATGAGGAACTCCAACTGCTCATCACTAGTTTGGAGGCTTCGTATGCACAACTATATAGGAGTTTGGATATCATGGTGAGAATGCATGACACCGCGTCAATTCTTATGCTCACCGAGGCCAAAGAGAAGAACCAAGTCAGACTAGAGCTTAATGCATACTTTGATCAATTGATGCTCATGACCACTAGTGAAGATTTGCAAGTCAGTGCAAATAACATGTAGATGTAGATTGTCAGTTCATCTTCGCTCAAGACTATGTTTGGCATGTTACAGGATGAGTTGGACCAAGGTTCCAAATCCGTATACCTACAAGAAATGGAGCAAAGATTTCATTTCCAGAAGGACATTATCAAAGAGTACGTGGACACCATTACGCGCTACCAAGCATGGCCTCAGCTCATCATCGAGCAAGTTGATGAGCTGGTATTTCGACAACGGTCTAACTCTTAGTTTTCTCTTCACTAGGTAACTCAAGGCAATTTTTTCCCACATGGGTATATGTGGAAAATGTATCATTTTTGCAAACATGATGTAAAGTGAAATTCCAAGTGTCATTAATGGAATACAAATAGTCATATATAATGTAAATAGTTAATTTAATGAAGTTGAAGAGTCATGAGGGTAGTGCAAGAGTCACAAAGGGGAATGTCAAGGGTCACCCCACCCTTTGTTATATATAGAACCTCATAATTCATAGAACAAGGCTTTTGGGAGCCAATTTTTTGCTAGGCATTGCTTAGAGAGGGCTTGGAGAGTATTGTGATGAGCCTTGGCTTCTCCACAGTGCAAAGCGAGCACCTCTTTGGAGGAGTAGGCAGTGTTGATTGTAACATTCCACTATTGGGGCTAATGGCTATCCTGGTTGTATGTATGAATGGACATTTCACTTTATAAATATAACAAATCCAACACGTTTCATGCATATGTTTTTATTTTAGTTTGACTATTCTAGTTACTTTAGTAATGTATGTAGTTTTACTTAAGCATTGATGTATGGAATATTCCATATGTGATTGTATGAAGCTTATTGAAGTGTGTTTTTGGTTTAACTCATCACTTTGGGTTGTTGACTATTATTCCTTCCATTTGGTGATGTCTTTCAACTCATGTGTTCATTTCAGGCCTCATAATGTTATAGGCTTCTAAGGGATACACTTCTTCCCCCGCTCCCTGCGTTAGAACCTCCCCATGCATCTCCCTTGACTTGCTGCAAGGTCACACACTTTCTTCCGATAAGGGTATCTTTCTTACCTCTACACACTATCGCAGTCAAGACATAAGCTTACTACCCACTACTAGGAATCCTACTCCAAATGCTCTGAGGTCTAGTTGGGACATCTTACTAGGGGGATCCTCTGACTTGTTGGTGGGTCCAACACCGTCAACACAATGATATGTGAATATTTCAATGGAAGAGAAGAATAGTGATAACATTTGGTCTAGTGGATAAGTGAATGTTGCATGTGTTGAAAAAGTGTTTGATTTCATAGAAATCCTTTATTTTTGCACATATAATTTTGATTCAAATATGAGAAAAATTATGCTATCATCCAAGAAGACACATATTCCTTTGACCTTGAAGGCATTCAGATGCATACTGAAGATACCAAACCCAAATATATGACTGTAATTGTCATAAGAAAATAGTTTTCTAAAGTCATAAACATGCGGATTGAACATCATTTAATAATTCATTTCACCAACTTCTCAGTTTCCTTTTGATCTTTTTGTTCTAGATATTCCTTTGTTTATACATCCATTTAGAGACTTTTGTTGTCTCTACACCCATCTGATGGGCTAAGAAACTACAACCAATGTCCCAAAATCCATTCTCTATCTTCTCTGTTATTCATATAAAAATATTTTGTATTCAACTTGACTGATCTTATTTCAAATGAATTAGTTTTTTAGTTACTATTTTTCTTCAAAATAAATGGATTCTTCATGATGGCATACAAAATACCAACCCTTGTCTCAAGTCATGTCTTTCATGACTTACAACATAAACCTAAATTTAATTTTAACAAAGAATTGATGGAGTTTTGGTATCCCTTATTATGGAAGCAAGAGGCTACTTCAATTTTTTTTCTAATGCAAAATATATTTGTAAAGAAAATCATGTACATGATAATTGGAAAAAATCCCCATCAAATATTTTCCCAAACCTAATTTTTCCTATGGACATAAGGGGCACATGAAGAAATATAAAATAATATGGTTATTCAAATTTATGGGTTTTAAGGTAGGTCACTATTGCTTCCAAAAATGGTTATATATAGGTATTTTGTTGTTGATGTTTATAAACAATATCATGGTTTTCTAGTTGCATTTGAATAGAAAATTAAAGAATATATCTTTTTTTCCATTCAGTATTGGAAAAGTAAATGTGTAGAATGCAACTCATGTTGCAAAGATTGCAAACTCTTTGTATTGTTTTAATTTAAAATACATTGAAACCTGACTAGCCTTTGATCTAGAAGGTATATTTACTGCACGTCTAGGTAATGTAAAATATAGGGATTTGTTTATAAGGGTTGCAAATAAAAGTGAAGAGAATCATATATTCAAGCAATAATAAAAAAAATGACAATCAGTACTGGAGAAAAATTTGAGGAAGTGAACATCAGCATGAAAACAAAGTACAGGAAAAGAGGCACAAACCCTCCACAGTAATCTTCAGCTTGCACATTTGGAATTGGTCCGACTTCATCTTCTAGTCAAAGAAAGAGAAAATATACTATAGGTGCAATAGCGAACCAAAATTAGCTATCAATTGGAATAGATGATGAATATCCTTGTCATACATTCATTCTATACAAAACAAACATCGTTAAATCAACCAAATCCAAAATTCCACCGAAAATAGGAAGCATTAAACAAGATATGAACGTGGAAATTGAAAGCATTATGCTACTTGATTAGGTTAGTACTTGTTTAGAAAATAATAATGGAGAAAATTTATAAAGAAGCTTCTATCTTTGATTACTTCCTTGTCACTTTGCAAGATGCAAACTACATGAAGGACAGCAAAAAATTGAAAATTGAAAAATTAAAGGTCCATAATATTTTTTTTGATAAAGCAGACACAAATATTGATGTGTTTGGAATTGTAGCCAGTGGAATCATGAGGTTCCATCAAGATACTGGTAACACATTTGTAGCTTCTATTGAAAAATAGGAAGAAGATAACCTAAAACTAAAAATGGATATGCTTTAAATTTAGGTTATTTACTGATGACTACACTAAAAATACAAACACTACCATATGCAATATCTAGTCCTAGCACATCCCATGGACCTAATAGATATTTGAAAATCCTTAATGTACTCAAATATCATACTATCACTAATATATGCCAAATATTGGAAATCATTGAACATGCATGGCAAGTAGCTTTTGATCTATTATGATTAGTGCAAGAGTAAACTCATTTGTTGATTTGGTTAAAAGTAATGTTGATAAAAACAATAATTTCATTAAAAATGACTTAATGTTATTCATATGCTTGAATTGTTGTCAAATATGGACAAAAAAACCATAGAACAAACAATGTTAATCCAATGAAGCAGATCAAAGTTGGATAATTAACACACTAGAAAACGTTATTTCTAAATGTGAAAGTATAAAGTATAAAAGAGGTGATGCATTTTTGAAGGTGATGCAAATTTTCAAGACATAAATGGTCCATGCAGCATACATGATCCTAAATTGATCGCAAAAGGCACACTAGTAATCAAATTGGAAAGGCTAAAAGAGTCAATCTCAAGACATTATGATGATATAATTGATTTTTACTACAGAAGAAATTAGAAAATGGCTAATTATCTTTGTTAGTATTAATGAAGAGAAGTATGTCTTAGCAAATCAATTACAAAAGGAGGTTGTGGAGATGAAGAAGTAGATATTGAATCTTCGTGTTAAGCTAGAGATTATAATCTATCGAATGAAATATTTCATTAAAGTCGTGTTGGAGAGATTCACTCAAGACATCATGGATCTGAAAGAGAGTGGACAGTCAAACAATTATTGTATATGCTTTCACATATTGTAAGTTTCCTTAAATCTTAGTACATTTGTTTTTTGTTTACTAGTATTTAGATATCAATATTTTTTATTTATGTTAATCTCACCTAGCCTAATTTCTCAATGCAGTTCATTGTTTTCTTTTACCATTTACTTTTCAATATTATGGATCAAGGGAGCCCAACCTCAGACCCATTAGGACAAAAAATTTACTTTGATTATTAGGAAACAAGACTTTCATATTTTATTTATACATCAAACGTAAATGTAGGTTCAACTACATAATATCTTCTATTTGCATGCATTTTTATTTTACTACATATCTTTTTCCTGAGAGATATTATTATTTTTTTTTATTCATTTTCGCTGAAATGTAAGGATGGATAGTTAAAGAAAAAATTCCATAATGTCATGGTGAATGAGCTCATGAACTGAATTTTTGAGTATTTCCATACGATATAAGTGATTTCCATTGAAAATCAGATTTCTTAATGTTCTACATAAAATCTTATATGGATCTGAATTTTGTGACATTGCAAAAAAAATTAATAGAACATAAGTTTTAGTGATATGCTTTTAACTTTTATATTTTATCTAATATTTATTTTGTTACTGATCACAATAAAAACAAATGGTTAAGAACAATTTTAATTTTTCAATATATGTTCCATGTATTGTATTTATTTTAATCATACCTATGATGATTAAAATTTGAATCTCGATACAGTTCTTGTTATTGTAATTGTGTTACTTAATGTTTGAGACTTATTCTTTGAGAACCTATATTATGCCATACATATATTTGGTAAGAATACATAATAGAAATTTAGTTAAGAGTTATTTTATTTTAGTAGCTCTAGTCGAATAATGTTGAATGTTTTAATATTTTAAATTCGTGTAGAGTGTTATGCTACAAGAAAGGATTTCATTGAAATTTTTTCATATATCCTTATTATGCATAATGAAAGATCTTTTTATATATTGAAATGAAATTGATATATTTATTTTATGCAATTTCAATTTCCACTTATACAGTGGCTCGATATATAATGTTTTTATCTTAACCAAAATTAGAACCTTCTCAAAAAAATGAAGGGTTATTAATAAAAAAACAAAATTATTAATGTTTGTCTCATTTACAATATTTAAATTGATTTAATAAAATCAAATAAACTATTTATGCACTCATTCATGCATTCTGAAAAATGCATTTAAAAGAAGGCTAATTTTGTCATTTCTGGAGGAAGATATAATCATTTCCTCCATAGTGCGCACACAATGAAATTAAAAATTTCACTGTCACATGAGCCATGTGCAGAGGTGGTGACAACACCTATGCACATATATAAAAGAACACAAAGAAGTGCTTCATACAATAAAATATTCAACTCCACTTATGCACTTTGCACCAAGAAAACACTACCCTTCTGCACTCCACATTGTTAAAACATTTACGAACCATTTTCACTTTGCACTTCACACACTTACGAAAATGGGTAAATAATGAGAAAATGCGGAGATGTGGGCATTTTTTAATAATGAGAAAATGTAGGTTATGCAAAAGGAAACCTAACTTCGGTATTGAAGACATATTGTTAAGTGCCCACATGTGAGAAGTTATGATCTTCTGACAAGAGTTCCATGTGAAAATAAGTGAAACTAGAGAAGCACTTCATACAATAAGATTTTCAACTCCACTTCTACGCTTCGCACAAAGAAAATGTTCACTTCCCTTCTACACTACAACCTTAGTTTCTAATATCAAATGAAGTCTCATTATAATGTGTAACTATTAACTATGTTCAATAAAATGTATGAATTCGATCCTCTGCATTCCATGTATCAAAAAATCTTGATATTTTTTATAATTTTAAGGCACACTATTGGGTGCCCGCATGTGAAAATTGTGGATGTGATGGCAAGAATTATGTGTGGAGATACAAAACAGTAGATAAGAACTTTGTACAACAAAATTTTTTACACCACTTCCACACTCTGACAAAGAAAATGTTTACTGTCTATTTCCTCTCAACATGAGAAAATGTGAGCCACACTTTTTTTTTTTCTCCGTAAGACTGCGCTAATTTATATTGCAAAAAAACGAAAATTTACGTCCAGTTTTACAAAAAGGCTGAAGCCTTGCTTCTCCGAAGAGAATTTCCCATGACTATCCATCCAGTACATCTGGCAAAAAAGAACCAGTTCCTTCCAACCTACTTGACCAGCATATAATCGACACAATAGGCTTTTGAGCCAACACAGCGGACAGGTAACTTGACACTATGGACCCATGACTTGACATAATCGACACATAGACTGACATTGACGACACATAAACCTTCACGGTGGACCTTGACGCCTTGACATTCAAACACATAGAGTAAAACAGAGAGAGATGGACCGAGAGTAGCATTCCTGGCCGAGAGAATGGAGAGGCTTCTGAGTTAGTCCTCATCTGTTAGGTGAGGCTCGTCCTCCATCGTTAACCCCTTGATCTTCTTGTCTTCTGCCTCATCTGGGCGCATCCCTCCTTGGGCGAGCTCGCTGGTTCTGGCTTCTTCAGCTTGATTGGGTTGCCTCAAATCCACCCTGGGGACCTGCATATCCACCCTTGGCACTGTCAGGTTGTCCCGTGGCCTCCGGAGGTCGCTACAGTGCTCAACAGTGATTGACACAATTAGCGTATTGTTCTCCAATGTGCAGGGGATGCGTTATTTAACTGCTGGATGTTCCCAGTGACCGCATTCCATGGGTTCTCCCCTTTCTCTTTCAATTTGCTGGCCAACTGTTCTACGCGGACTGCTACCTGGTTCAGGAGGAATATCAACAGAGGAAGCGGGTGAAGTGGCGGGCCTCTGTGTAGCAGGACGGCCCCTTGAACCACCTCTTCGACTGCTCATCCTTAGCTGCTCAGACATTCTGCAACTGCCTCTTTTAACAAGAATCCTTGGTAAAATCCTGCACCTTACCAGAGTATGCTCTGTCGCCTTCAGAATCTGCTCAGGTCTTTGTGAGCTATGTGGGAATGTAGTATGGTCAACGCTTTTATGGATTGCCATATTCCTTGTTCCAGGTTGTGCATTGAATGGCGCCTTAACCCGAATTGCCTTCCCAAGGATTGTCCCTGTCGCCATAAATTGCTCTGGAGCCGAACGGGTCTTCTCACCATCTAAATTCTCCTGCGCAGTTAATAGCTGGGCGTGTTGGTTTATGGTGGCTTGTCCGGGCTGACAGATGCCCATGTGACTAGCCACCCGCCGTTCATTCATCACATGCACCCGCATCCGGGGAGGGGAGGTCTTTTTGCACCAAAGAGATGCAATCCTGTTTGAGTTGAGCATCTTCAACTGTATCTAGGGAGCCTGAAAAGTAAGGTATCAACTGTGACACCCCTTGATTTGCTAACCGATCTGCAACCTGGTTGGCTGTTCTCCTTACATGATGGAAGGATATATTGTGGGAGGTATGGAGCTTTTCCTCCAAGGCTTCCAGACGGCTTAGCAATCGCCAACTTTTTGCTACCTTGACTGCCTTAGCTCCGGCTTGTATTCTCTTAGCTATTGCTATTAGTATAAGAGAGTCGCCTTCAACTTCCAGAAGGTAGAGGTGGTTCTGATCCGCTATACATATTCCTTTCCAAAGACCCTCTAGCTCCGCAGCATTGTTAGTATCAGTGCCCATTGTGCCATAGTATACTTGCATTTCTTCTCCATTGTGGCTACGGATAACTCCTCCAAAGCCTGCCGGGCCAGGGTTGCCTTTGGCAGCACCATCGAAGTTCAGCTTGTAGGAGTTGGGTACAGGAGGGGACCAAGAAGAAGGAGAAGCGGATCTGGTGGGAGGTTTGGTGGTGGTCGTGTCTGGTGACTTAAGTTCAAGATTCCATTCCTTCAAAATGCATCGCTCCTGATGGCTTTCTGGCAAATCATTTTCATTCCATGCTCTAATGGCCAGAGTTTCTTGAATGTTTTTTTTTAGAATAATCCAGAGGTCGTCTATGGATCTGGAATTGTTGTTGAAGATTCTGTGGTTACGTTCTTTCCAGAGGGTCCAGTATAGAAAGCCAGGTAGGATGCTCCATAAGGAGTTGAGGATCCTACTTTTGAATGGATTTTTAGCCCAGGTCCTTATATTTGCTGTTATGTCCTCCATCCTGGGGTGTGCCTTCATGTTGCAGTGTTCGACTTTCTCCCAGATTTGCTTTGCTAATGGGCATTCTTCCATTAGATGATTGATAGTTTCACAATTTATGTTGCAGTTTGGGCATCTAGATGGCCCTATAAAACCTCTTTTGATTAGATTGTCCCAGGTGAGAATGCGTTTTTTGCTGAGCAGCCAAAGAAAAGTGGAGATTTTGGGCCATAACCCTGCTTGCCAAACTTTTTCCTAGAGTTGATCTTTATCCGCTTGGAGGTTGGAATAGCGCAGGTGATGAGCTTCTTTCGTTGTGAAGGTGCCTTTGGTTGTATAGCCCCATCTGAGCTTGTACTGCTGTAAGGAGAGGCAAATTTTCCTATTGTTGAGTTCCTGATCAATGTCTGTATATTCTTCTCCCTGCCAGTCTATTTGCCATAGTCTTGCTGGTTTCCATGTTTGAAAGTCGTGGGTTGGAGAGGGCTGCCAGAATTGATGAACCAGAGGGATGCTTCCTTGATTCATTTGGATTTGCCATAGAGGTTTGTGGAATAAATTGGCTAGTTTGGGAAGTTACTGCCATGAGTCTTCCCAGAATCTGGCGGCTTTACCTGAATGAATTTCCCAAAAACTATGATCTTGAATGAAGCAACTTTGCTTTTTTGCGTTGTTCCAAATGAGTGATCCCTGCGAAGTTGGGTTGATTCGGATGAGGTCATTCCATTGGCTGCCTCTGGCATATTTGGCTTTCCATAGTTGGGCCCAGGGGGTATTGGGCTTGGTGACCCAGTTCCACCAGATTTTAGCTCCCATGGTGTTGTTGCTTTGCAGCGGATCCTGAAGACCTAGCCCGCCTTCTGATTTAGTTTTGCATACCTCTGTCCATTTGACTAGAGCCCACTTCCTGTTCAGGCTTGTAGATCCCCAGAGAAAGTTTCTCTGAAGATTGCGCATAGCTTTTAGAACACCTTTTGGAGCTGCTAAGATGGAAAAGAGATATAGCAGAATAGCTTGTAAGACTGATTTGATGAGAACGAGCCTACCTGCCAGATTTAGAGCTCTGAAAGTCCATGAAGAGAACTTTGAATCTAATTTGTCCAGCAGTGATCTCCAGGATACCTGCTTGATTGCTGAATCAGAAAGGGGAGCGCCCAGGTATTTAGAGGGCAGGTGGGAGATTGTGAATCCCAGTACTCGGGCTATGTTCCTTTGCGTTGAGGGGGGAGTATTGAAGAAAAAGATTTGGGATTTTGCAGCGTTAATGGAAGTACCAGAGGCTTCAGAGAAAAGGGATAGAAGTGAGTTGAAAGCAGAGGCTTCTTTGACTGAAGGGTGTCCAAATAGCATAGTGTCATCAACAAATTGCTGATGCGTTTGAGGAGCACGACCATGAAGGGATATACCTTTGAGAGCTTGAGAGGAAACAGCTGATTTGAGCAGCCTGCTAAGGCCTTTAGCCATTAGAACAAAGAGGAACGGAGATAAGGGGTCACCCTGCCTGATACCACGTGTGGGGTGAAAAGGAGGTGAGGGTGAACCATTCAGAAGGACTGAGAAACTGGGAGATGTAATGAGGTTCATGATCCATCTGGTCCAGGTTGCATTGAAGCCAAATGCTAACAACATTTTTTGAATATAATTCCAGCTTAACTTGTCAAAAGCTTTGGAAAGATCTAGTTTGAGAAGCATACCTGGCTTCTTGAGCATCTTTAATGAGTGTATGACTTCATTTGATAAGATTATTCCGTCCATAATCTGCCGGCCTTCAACATACCCCGTCTGTTCTGGAGATATGAGCAGGGGTAATAGCGGTTTGAGGCGGTTTGAAATGACTTTTGAGATAAGTTTGTAAATAACATTACAAAGCGTTATTGGCTTGTACTTCTCAAGTTTGTTTGATGCCGCTTCTTTGGGCACCAAGGCAATGAAGGTTGAGTTTAAGGCCGGGAGGACCCAGTGCATGCTACGGGATTCTTCCACCAGCTCCCATACTTCGGTTTTGATGAGTTCCCAAAATTCGTGGAAGAAATTGGCTGTGAATCCGTCTGGCCTGGGCGCTTTGCCATCTTTGAGCTGAGCCATTGCCTCTTCTACTTCCTTTAGTGAAACTGGCTGGAGCAACTGAGTATTGTGATCCTCATTGATAATTTTAGGAATGTGCTGTGTGATTTCCCGGATTGCCTCATCCCTATTACCACTGGGTTCCTTTAGAATGTCCTTGAAGTATCCAGTGAATTCTTTCTCCATATCTTCATGAGCCTCTACTCTTTCACCTTGCTGATTTTCGACAAAGATAATTTTATTGTGCATGCGCCTTTGGATGGTGGATTTGTGGAAAAATTTTGTATTTTTCTCACCTTCTTTAAGCCAGCTTATTCTGGACTTTTGCCGCCATAGAATTTCCTCTTGTTTTTGACGTTCCTCAATTTGATTCCAGAGGATCTGCTCCTGTTGGATTTGCTCTTCCGTGCGTCCTTCCAAAATGAAAGTTTGTTGCAGTGCTTTCATTTGTTGTTCCAGTTTCTGTCTGCTTTCCTGTATGTTTCCAAAATGATTTCGGTTCCATATTTTGAGAGTTTGCTTCAGATGTTTCAGTTTTTGCTGGAATTGGTACATCTTAGCTCCTGTCGGCAGGATGAATGATTTCCAGGCTTGATTTACCACTTCGTTGAATTTGGTGTCTAAGAGCCAAAAGGCCTCGAATCTGAAGGGTCTATTGCTACAGTTGCTTGGTCTGGACCAGTGGAGAAGAATGGGCCAATGGTCCGAGCCTCCTTGTGGGATAGTGGCTGCACTGAAATCGCCTCCGAGGTGGATAGCGTTGTCTAAAATTAAAAACCGATCTAGTCGTGAGGCAATATAGTGAGCTCCTTTATGCTTGTTCGACCATGTGTAGATACCATTAGAGGTAGATACATCCATAAGCCGATTGTTTTGTATAAAATGTTTGAAGCCGCTGCTATCACTGTCGAGCCTCGTGTGCCCCCCTTGTTTCTCTTCCATGGATTTTATTATGTTGAAATCGCCCCCTCCTATCCATAAAGGGAAGCGTCTGTGTTCATTGAGGAGGGAGATCATTTCCAAGAGGTCCAATTTTTGCTGAATTGTTTGCAGGAAGTAAACATTAGTGAGATGCCCATGGATTTGGGTTCCAATGAGGTGGAATGTTGCCTGTATAAGATGCAGAGTGGCATGAAAATTATCAAGAGATACGATCTGTGGGTTCCATAGAATGGCTAGACCGCCTGAAGCCCTAGAGGCGTCTACTGAGATTGAACTGCTGCCTGCCCAAGCTTTATTACTGAATCTATCTATTGTTGTGCTGCTGCATTTTGTTTCCTGAAGAAAGACTATTGTTGGTTTTTCTTGCATTATCAAATTTTTTATCATTCTGTGTTTCGAGGGACTGTTGAGTCCTCTTACATTCCATGAGATGAGCTTCATGGAGATTGAGCTTTGGGTTTGTAAAACTTGGTCAACTTGGGGAATTGCCCCGAATCCATAAGTAGTTCTCCAACTACTATTGTTCTCTGTAGATCTGTTTTTCTTCCTCTTTTCTTTGTTTCTTTAAGGATTTTCCTTCCATCCCATTGACTTCCTCCTTAGATGCCCAGACTTTTATGATGCTGAACCCTTGTTAGGACTCCTTCAATTTTGTCTATTTTCCAAGGAGGGATTGAGGTGTACTCTTTTTGCTGGCACGCTGTTTCCAATTTGGAGATATCAAGCTTGGAGATGTTGAACTCTTCTAGATCTACATCTTCGCGTCTTCCTCCATGTTAGCAGAGGCTGTAAGGGCTTCTCCCACTGCTTCTTCATGAAGACTTAAGGCTAAGGCTACATCAAGATCCATTTCTGAAGCCTGTGTAATCTCATTCAACATAGTTTTCCCCTTGGAAAGGTGTGGGAGGCCAAGCTCTGAAACAGAGACTGATTTTTCAGTAGAGGGAGGGTCAACATTTTTGGAGGAGGCTGGATCGGAGGAAGAAGGGGGAGTAGAGCGTTTGAGGATGGGCGGGGTTGGGTGCATAGAATCAAGGTTAGCGGCATTGGGGCTAGATTGAGGATCAAAAGAGGCTAAAGCAGAAAAGCGGTTATTGGGGATCGCCTTCGAGGCTTGAAGCGGATTTGCTTGGTTTTTCTTTGCATGACGACGGCGGTTGAGAATTTTTGTAAAGCCATCTGGGTCAGTGGTGGTTTCATTGGAGGGAGTCTTGGGCAGCACATTTAATAGACAATCACGGAAGAGGTGGCCATGTTCATGGCATTTCCTACAGCGAAAAGGGATGTGATCATAATCTAAAGTCTGCTTCCATTCAAAGTCATCGTGAAAGAGACTTACCGTGTCTGCTAGGGTCTTGGTTAGGTGCATTTGAACGCAGATCCTGGCATATGAGGTGTATTTGCGCGTCTTGGTTTCAGTTGCAACTTTGATGAAGGTCCCCAACTTGTTGCCTATATCTGCCAGTGTTTCTTCTCGCCAGTACTCCACAGGAAGGGAGTACATTCTGATCCATACAGGGGCCCAACTGAAGTCCTCTTTGTCAGGATTGAATCGGGGTTTCCATTCCATGAGATATAAGCCTGAAGAGTTGAAGAAGTACGGTCCTCCTTCGAATATTCTTGTTTTGTCTTCTAGACAATTGAAAATGGCTGTGAAGAAGCCCTTTGGGCCAAGATGTAGAGTCACTTGTCCTTTGGGCTTCCATTTTGAAGCGATCCATCCTTGTAGGGCCTTTTCGGTGGGCCAGAATCCCAAGAACTTTCCAATGAGTGCGTAGTCCTGCATATATTCGATTTCCTCATTGATGCGGTGGCTTGGCAGTTCGACCTTGATCGAATCTGCTGCTTTTGGAATACAGGTTGCAGAGGTAACTTTAGTCTGAGCTGCTCTCATTGTATTGTGCCTACTATTTCTTGCGTCGTCTTCTGTATTTTGATCTGGGTCCGACTATTCTTTTTGCATCCTTGACATGTCTTTTGCCGTTTCTGGGTCTGCGTTTGCATGGAGTAGATTCTCTGTCAGTTTCTTCTTGTCATTGGTGGGCTTATCCAGTGGAGGGGAGGCAAAGCGCTCCCCTCCTGCAGCTGATGCCATAGGATTGTCAGTGGCCGAGCCTGCAGTGGCTCACGCAGATGCTAACGGCGGCGCCTAGGGTTTCGTGCGTTGTTTTACTGTGTATTCGTTGCAGAGTCATTCCTCCCGTCTCTAGCCCAATGTGAGCCACACTTTAATATTAAAGGAATTCTCCTTTTAATTTGTAACTATTAACTATGTTTAGTACAATTTATGAATTTTTACATTGCCATTTGAAGCAACATATAAAAGAATATTGATGTTTTGTTACAATTTTGAGACACCTTTTCAAGTGGCCACATGTATGAAATGCAGAGCTTTTGATAAGAGATGTGTTCAAAGATAATAAAAAGTGGAGAAGTAATATGTGCAATAAATTTTTTAACTCAAATTCCACTCTCCACACAAATAAAATTCTCACTGCAACAATTAAAACATTTACTGACCCTCCACATTCGAAACTTCCCACACTTATGCAAACACCTAAATAAAGACAAATTGTGGAAATGCACGCAATTTTGAATAATGAGAAAATGCAGGTCTTGCAAAAAGAAAAGTATCCTTAGTATCTAAGACATATTTTTGAAGGACTAGTGTAGAGCGTTGACAAGAGTTACTTGCAAAGATAAGAAAAAGAAGAGAAGCACTTCGTAAATTTCAATTCCCCTTCTGCACTCTGCACAAACAAAAAATTTGTTTCCCTTCTACATTGTGGCCTTAGTATCTAATATCAAATGAAGCTTGCTTTTAATTATTAATTATGTTCAACACAATGTATGAATATGAACCTCTGCATTACGTACAATGTATCAAGAAATCTTGATATTCCGTTATAATTCCAAGAGAAATGTGGAGGTGCTAACAAGAGCTATGTGCAAAGATAATCGAAGACGAAGAAGCACTTCGTATAATAAAAGTTTCAACTCCACTTCCATAGTTTGCAAAAAGAAAAGGTTTATTTCCTTTTTGCATTGTGCACGAGAAAATGCAGGCCCTTCTCTACTATTAAATGAAGAATCCTTTTAATGCCTAATTATTATCTATGTTCAATACAATGTATGAATCTACAAAATGTATGAATCCACATCTTAGTATTTCATTCAATGCATAAAAAAAAATCTTAAAATTCCATTATAATTCCAAGACACATTTTTGAGCGATCACATGTGCGAAGTCTAGAGGTGCCAACAAGAGCTACCTGTGAAGAGAAGTGAAAGAAGAGAAATGCTACATACCATAAAAGTTTCAACTCCACATTTGCACTACACACAAAGAAAACGTCCACTTCCCTTTTGCGCTGTGCAAAATTAGAACATTTACTTCCACTCTACACACTGCACTTCCCATACATATGCAAACACATAGATAATGATAAATTATAGAAATGAAGATATTCTCGAATAATGAAAAAATATTGTCCGCACAAAGGGAATCATGGCCTTAATCATTTAATTAGTTCTAGAAGTAGGTACTATGCTTAGTTGCAACTATTACCCTTGTTATTTATAGATTTGTTTAATAGCTGCAACATCTCGTGTTGATATATTAATTTCAAATATAATACACTTACATGAAACATCGAACAAATATGATTTTCATGGAGTTGCATGTCTTTCTATACTACCCCTCCTTCATGCCCTCCACAAACAATTTATTTGCAAGACATAGGGACAAATAGTAACAACCTAGCGACGCTGCACAAAATTGTTATATTTATACTATTATTATTTTGTTTGCACACACATGGGAGTCTGGATAATGGTGATTTATCTACACTCCTGCACTTGGTCAATAATGGTTAATTGACTATATATGGGACTATGGAGAAATTATCGTTGTGTGCATTCCCACATAATTTGATATGTTCACATTCAATATTCTAGAAACAAGGGGTAAGTCGCAAGTGGAAATTATGGATAGAGTGGTGGTTCTTCATTTGGAGGTGTACACAAACTATTATGTTGGTTATTTACCATACTTCCATTGTAAGTGTGCGAAGTTGTGTTGCAGATAAAAATGGAAATATTATGGAAAAGTTGGAAAAATAAATTATGTTTATGAATATTAACACTATATTTAATAACTTTTCTTAACATTTTTCTTTTAGCATAAATCTAAGCATAACATAATCAAACCTGGAAGACACGGGAAAATAGAAGAGAGGTGATCCATGCTTTTTCTAATTCTTATGGCATTCTTTTCCCAATATAGGGTCCTGCTATTATGTCAAGTTCCACACAAGGCTTCATAAAAAATATAGTGTCAACATGTATCAAGTAGGCACATCTAAGATTAATTTAAAGTTAAGTGGTTAAAACCTTATTAACAAATCAAAGCTCCTATGGAAATATTAATGGCTGCGCATAGTGTTGTAGAAAATTATATGGCAACTAATTGTTATATTAAGAGCATAGACAGGTCGACAATCCATGTGTTCTGAGTGGCAGATGATGTAAAATTCATCGGTAGGGAAATATCTTTCACCAAAAGCCTTAAACATAACATCCCCATTTTCCAAGGAAAAGATAAAAGATGCACTGAATTGAAAAGAAAGAGATGTAGCTCTCAGGTGTGGCCTGCACCTGGAGACTACACTCACAAAACTTGAGAGATGTCTCTCATTCACTCTATTACATTTCAATCAAAAGATTACATCATTAAATACAATACTAGGAAATAGGAAGTTGTACCCAAACCCCATAACTATAGGAACTAATCCTAAACTAGGGAGAAAGTTACAACAATGTAACCATTTTCTCCATTAATAATAAAATAATATTAATTATTCTCAACTCCCCCCCTTAATGGAGAAAGGGTTCTCCTGAACTCCTAGCATCTTTCTAAACAATTCAAATTTTACTCGTGCAAGAGGCTTGGTAAAAATATCAGCCACATTATCACAAGTTTTACAATATTCAACAGCAATTTTATTTGACTGTATTTTTTCTCTAACAAAATGGAACTGAGTGTCTATATGCTTGGTGTTTTTGTGAAACACTGGATTGTATGCTAATTTGATGGTGCTCTGGTTGTGGCTTTTGATAGAAGTGGGTTGCTTCTGTTCTTTTCCTGCATCTTTGAGAAGTCTCCTCAACCAGATCGCTTCACATGTTGTTGCACACAATGCTTGATACTCAGCTTCACATGACGACAAAGCTACAATACTATGTTTCTTGCTGCTCCATGCTATGACCCCGGAACCTATGTTGAATGCATAACCTGTGATGGACCTCCGATCATCCAAGTTACCTGCCCAGTCTGAGTCTGAAAAACCTGTTAGAGTAACATCAGATACATCAGTGTACAAAATACCAAAATGAGCAGTACCACAAAGATACCTCAACACGCTTTTTGCTGTTGTCCAGTGACTTTCACGCGGTTTCGACATGAATTGGCTCAACACACTAATTGAGTATGCCAAGTCAGGTCTGGTTGTTGTAAGATATATCAGGCTGCCAACCAGCTGTCTGTACATTGTGGCATCAACCTCCTTAGTGCCATCATCACTGCTCAATTTCAGATTCTGCTGCAAAGGTGTTGCTGCTGATCTACACCGATCCATCTCAAACTTTTCTAACAGATTTCTAGCATACTTCCCTTGGGTAAGAAAAGTTTGCCCAGTATCTCTGAATACTTCTAATCCCAGACAATAGTGAAGGCTTCCGAGATCCTTCATTTCAAAAACTTGTGCCATAAGCCTTTTGATTCCTTTGATTAAATCAAATGCATTTCATGTTATAATCATGTCATCCACATATAAATAAATCAAAATAATTTGCCCCTGATTATTGTACTTGGTATACAATTTGGGTCATTTAAACTTCTATGGAAACCATACTCTATAAAGAAAGAATCGACTTTTTCATACCAAGACCTGGGTGCTTGCTTTAAACCATATAAAGCCTTTTTCAATCTGCAAACAAGATGTTCCTGCCCCTGCTTTACATATCCTTCTGGCTATACTAAGTAAATTTCTTCTTTTAAATCACCATTTAAAAATGCAGATTTAACATCAAGCTGGTGTAATTCCCAATTATATTTAGTAGCTAAAGCAATAAGCATCCTGATTGTATTTAGCTTTTCTACAGGTGCAAAAGTATCATCAAAATCTATACCTTCCTTCTGTGAATATCCTTTTGCAACCAACCTAGCTTTTAACTTATCTATACTTCCTTCTGCATTCATTTTTGGTTTAAACAACCACTTGCATCCTATAGGTGTTTTATTCTTAGGCAGCTCAACTAAATCCCAAGTATCATTTCTAAAAATTGATTCCATTTCTTCATCCATTGCAGCTCTCCATTCCTTAAATTGACTAGCTTCTTTGTAATTAGAGGGTTCTACAATAATCAAAACTTTTGACATCAAAGCATAGTTTCTCAACTTCAATGGTAATTGAGTCTTCCTACCTGACCTCCTTGGTAGGGGACTTACCTCAAATTTGTTTTCCTCTGCAATAACTGGGCCTGCTTTTTCACCTTCTTGCTGTTCTTCTTCATTCTCTTCTTTCTGCTCCTATTCCTGCTCCCTTTCATCCTCGCTGCTTTCCTCCAACAGCAATGGAATGTGCCAATCATCTCCAACATCAGCTTTCCTTTCCTGTACCTGTTCATGAAAGACTACATCTCTACTTGCAAATGTCTTACGAGACTCAGGATTGAACAGTTTGTATGCTTTAAACTCTGTGCCATAACCAACTAAGATGCATTTGACTGCCTTAGGGTCTAATTTCTTTCTATCAGCTTTGGGTACATGTGCAAATGCTTTTGACCCAAAGACTCTTAAGTGGTTTACTGCTGGTTTAAATCCATATAAGGCTTCAAAAGGGGTTTTGAAACCAAGAAACCTAGTAGGACTTCTATTTTTCAAATATACAACAGTATTTATCGCTTCTGCGCAAAAAATATTAGATAGACCCTCACCTTGCAGCATGCTCCTTGCACACTCCACCAAGGTTCTGTTTTTACGCTCTGCAACTCCGTTTTGCTGTGGTGTATGCGGCACTGTATATTGCTGAACAATCCCATGAGTTTTGCAGTATTTCATGAATTCCTTTAATTTGTATTCTCCTCCTTGATCAGATCGGAGAATTTTAATACTTTTTCCAAACTGTTTTTCCACCAGGGTTTTGAACTCTATGAAACATTGGAAAGTCTGACTTTTCTTGTTTAAAAAATAAACCCAAGAATACCTAGTGCAGTCATCCGTAAATAACAAAAAATAGTATGCTCCCCATAGCGACCTTGTCTGCATGGGACCACATACATCAGTGTGCACTAGCTCTAAGATTTCTGTTTGCCTCCTCCTATCATGCATAGGAAACTGTTCTCTGTGCATCTTTCCTAAGGCACAACCATCACAGTTTAACTGAATGTTACGAAAGATGGGGAGACCTTCGACCATACCTTTCTTTTGTAACAACATAAGATCCTGCAAATTCAGATGACCAAACCTCTGATGCCAGAGTTGTTCAGCTGTCGACTCTCCTGCAACCATGGCTTGCTTCGATATACTTTTTGCATCCAACCTGTACAGGCTTCCAACTCACATGCATGTTGCAACAATTTCATCCCTGCAATCCTTTATCACACAGTGAGTCTTGAAGAATTCAACATGCATATCCTGATCAGCCATCATGGATACAGATATCAAGTTTTTCTTTATTCCAGGGACATATAAAACATTTGAAAGGTGACTAATTTTTCCATTTGGTAACTTAACTGAAATCACCCCATGACCTTTAATCTGATATCCATTATCGTCCCCTAGATATATTTTTGATCCATTTATAATTTCTTCAAGACTGTCAAAAAATTCCTTATTACCTGTCATGTGAGAGGATGCTCCAGAATCGACATACCAGATGCCATCTTCATTCGATGCTGAAAGGGCACAGTCAACTGTGAACAGTCGAAATTCATGACTGAAGTCTTCTTCTTCAACAAAATATCCTCTGTGTTTTGGATTTACCTGTCTCCTCCTTGCCTCATCAGCCTGCTTCTTATAATAACAATCTCTCTGTATATGACCCATTTTTCCACAATAATAACATTTTTTTCATAATGATTTGCAAACATACATTTATGAGAATGCGGATTCTTCTATGATGTTCCTCCTCTTTGCTTTGATTGCCGCTGTGACTGCCTTCCTTTAGATAGTCGCCGTTTTGCCACCAGCGCAAGATCGTCACTTTGGGGGTTCAGATTCAGGTTCTGCCGTCGATCTTCCTCTTGCTGCAAGATCGCAGTGAGATCATCGAACGTGGGTGCTTTCTCCCTTGCCGAGACTCCAGTGATGAAGGTTTGGAAATCATCACGCATCCCATTCATTGTAATTGCAACAAGATCTTCATCAGCCACTGCCACTCCAATGGCCCCCAATTCATCTTTAACATCCTTAATTCGTGCTACAAATGCAGTAGCAGACTCCCTTTCGTCCATCCTCATTGAAAATAGCTTGCTTTTCAGAGCCAAAACTCTGTTTGTATTCTGGGTCTCATACAGATTTTTGATTTTCGTCCAGATCTCGGCGGACGATTTACAATCTCTGATGTGTGCAATAACATTGTCCTTCACAGACATCTTCAGCAGGACTTTGGCCTTGTTTTCTTGTTTTTCCCATTCTTCCTTCTGTGTGGTTGTGGTCGGCTTCTGCTCGTCGCCTGCCACTATAGCCCAAGCATTCGCACCTTCGAGCAGAGTCTGGATCTTAAACTTCCAGTTCGTGAAGTTAGATCCGTTGAGTTTACCAGACTCGTTAAGGTAAGATTCCATCGTATTACTCATTGTGAATCTACTTAACAAAAAAAAACAATACCTGTCAGATCGATCTGTCACCTCTGCCACCGATCTGCAGTGTCTGGCACTCCCGCTCCAATGAGCAAATTCGGTGTTTCCAACATAGCCGAAACAATGATCTGATCACAATTGATCCGATCCACCTCTCCCGGATTGATCTGCCACTTCGTCGATCCTGCTCTCCTTGCAGATCACCAAACGAAGTCAAGGTTTCCCGCAGATCTCCTCTGGCGCTTTCTCGATCTGTCTCTTCTGAACTGATCTGCAACTCCGCCGATCTGCTTCGTTTTCAAACCGCCAAACGAAGTTCACGCTGTTCAGGGATCTCCTTGGCGCTGCCTCGAGCGAAAAATCCGCGCTTAGCGCGCTTTATCCCTCCAATTCTGCGCTCTAGCGCGATTTATCCCTCGAATTCCGCGTTCTAGCGCGATTTATCCCTCAAAATCCGTGCTAATCCCTCTTCTGGCGTGACTGTCAGCGCAAAATCCACGCTAATTGGTCTTTCTGCTCGGAAAAAAAAATTTCCGAGTCCGAGCCAGGTGTTCTGCAGTCCACCTGCTCAATCGAGCACAGAGCTCTCGTGTACACACAGCCACAAAGGCACTTCAAGCCACACAAGCAATTCCGCCACACAGGCAAGCTAGATTCTACAGGCACTTCAGCCTCACAGGTGACAAAAGATCAGGCTCACTCAACCTGAGCTCTGATACCAAGATAAAATATGCACTTAATTGAAAAGAAAGAGATGTAGCTCTCAGGTGTGGCCAGCACCTGCAGACTACACTCACAAAACTTGAGAGATTTCTCTCGTTCACTCTATTACCATCTTCAATCAAAATATTACATCATTAAATACAATACTAGGAAATAGGAAGTTGCACCCAAACCCCATAACTATAGGAACTAATCCTAAACTAGGGAGAAAGTTACAACAATGTAACCATTTTCTCCATTAATATCAAAATAATATTAATTATTCTCAGCTATTAGTAAGTGAATATTTGATGGTAGATTTTAGAATATTTCAGAATTTAAGCTTGTTATTTAAATTTTGTTAGAGATTAGTTTTCAGATTTAGTAATCTCTTTTTTACTAGAATTTATTATGATCTCAAAAATAATAGTCATATTCACATTATTATCTCTATGATGAACCTAACCAGTAACTTCATGCGATGGATAGGGAAACTAAACACCAATAATTGACTAGTTGCCTTTCATTTCTCTTTGTTAGATTTTAAAAATATTCCAAAACCCTCCATCAAATTTTTTTTTACAGTGAAAGCAAACTTTGTTACATTTTTTGATATTGATTTGTGTTTGAAGACCAACTTTTATTAATGGGTAAACTTTGTTGGGTTTTTCGCATATTGATTTGTGTTTGAAAAGCAACTTTTATTAATGTGTATAGGGTTGTGTTTTGTACTAGTTAGTTAGTAAGTGAAGAACATTAGAATGCAGATTTCTTAATATTTTAGAAATCCAAAAAACAAGAGTAAACTAGTTGACTTCATTTTTCTATTGGTCACATTTTGAAACTATTCCAAAATTAGTGACTTCATTTTTATTTGTCAGATTTTGAAACTATTCAAAATTCCCAATCCATATAAAGTTGTACAATGAAAGAAAACTTCGTTGATATTTTCATACTGATTTGCGTTCAAATAAAACTTTTGTTAATGTGTTTAGGGTTTTCCAATACGCAGGTGGACACACAATTGGACAAGCTCGATGCACAAGTTTTAGAGAAAGGCTCTATAAGGGCTACAGTGCAGGCAATGAACACTTTGTTGAAATTGTAATTTCAACTGCCCGAACAGTTGAACCGGCCAGCATTTAATATGCCCGAAACCACAGTTGCAAAACCACAAACCGCCGGTAACTTTATCGGACCACTTTTGGTTGAAGGTAGTTTCCGTACACAAGAGCTCCGATACAATTTGGAGTTGACGCGTCGATGAGGCATGACATCAGCCTCTGACATTTATCGGAAGGTAAATGTCGACTAAAAAGGCCTTCCGATATTCACCTCCTTCGTCCGATCTGCTCCTGCATTCTCCGTCGTTGATTGCTCCAAGCTGCATACGGCCAACATTCAATATTGTGTGGAGTAAAGTTCGGTGAAAAAGGCCTTCCGATATTCACCTCAGCCGTTCGATTCGAGGAGGGTAAATCAACGGTTGACGGGCATCTGAACCTGCATACGGCCAACATTAAAGGCTTAGTGTGGAGTAAAATTAAGTTTTATTTTGACCATACCTGTATTAAAGAATTATCATATGTGTAGGTGGATTTCTAAATGTTTGTTTACGGCAAGTATGGGCGTGAGTTAAATGATGGCATGGGCAATGTCATATAGTCTTTAAGTTTATTGTTTTTAATTTCTTCACGGGCGTAAATTTGGTTTTGACAGAAGAAGTAAAAATATGTTGTAGTTGTTGACCATTCTTGTAAGTAAGAAATGAAGAACGCACAGCAGTGCAGGAGCGAAGAAGTGAAGAGGTGAATGAAGAAAACCAGAGGAAGTATGTATCAAAAACCATGAATTGTTTCACACAGCAGTGAAAAGGTAAAACAATAAATCCTTGTAATTTTTGTTTTCACACAGCAGTGAATGTAAATGAAATTTTTACACACAGTGGTGTAAAATTTCAAAGGAGACAGAGTAATTTATTTTGTAATGTTTTGGTGAATCCCTCTGAGTGAAAGAGGATGAATATGTATCAGTAATTTTGTTTTAATGAATAGAAATCCTTTTATGGTGGTGGAATACTCTGTTCTTCAGTAAAAAAAAATTAAAGCTTCCCTGTGCACAAAAGATCCTGGAGTAGAGGAAACAGAGCATTGCCTCTGTGCGTTTTATTTTTGTGTTTTTGGGATTTTACCAGAAAAATCCCCAACAGTGGTATCAGAGCTAGTCCAGGCTCTTTGATGGTGACAGAGCAGGTTCATGCTCTTTGAAGTGTCAAAGAAGCTGAAGGAAAGACCCTTGTTGCAGCTGTAGAAATTTTGAATAATTTAACACATATTCAATGGAGATTATCCTGATCATGTACTATTGCGGAAAACATACACAATACATAAGCTCCTCTACGTTGATCATCAAAATAGCAGCATCAATAACAATAAAACATCAAGAGCATTCACACATTAACACAGTATGCATCCCGGGGAAAGCATCTCGCTAAAAACCCCAACTATCTGTATATTAATGATTGAGTCATGTAACATTACACAGCATAATACTTCTCACAAGTATCTCCACCTCTGTTACACACAATACAGCTCAGATATGAATCAATCACTGGCTCAAAACTCCTTCGCTGCTTGCCTGCCTCCACTGCTCAATACCTGCATGAGAATGAATGATAATTCCAAAGCAAACTCTATTTACTTGGCAAAATCACGTGAGCACAAGCTACAATGTGGGAAAATACGTGGGCAAACTCATTGCCATACTCAATCCCTTGATTGTGCAAGATCTGGTGCACAACTATAGTCACAACTGATAGCAATCTGATTCTCTACCACCTGTCCCTGTTGAACTGAACATGCACTGACATGCAACTGAGTTAATTGATGTATTCTATAGTTGCATTATGAGTTAATAACTTGTGAATTAATTAATAACTAATTCACCCAAATCATCTCTAGTCTATTTGCCAGTAAGACTAAATACAACCAGTTTAACAAAGCTAAACTGAACACAACTCCATCAACTGCACCTCCAGTCCACTAAACTCAACTCACTTGAGTTCTAACTGAAGTCCTGCATGCAAATATTAGTCATCCCATAGGTAACCACGTATTTCCTTCTGGGATCTGCATGTACCACATCCGTAGCTCATCCTGAAGTGCTCCAAGAGAATAAGACAAAGTTTATAGTCTAAATATTATTATGAGCTAATAATATTTGACTGTTCTATATTTAGACTGAGCAGTCACTCCGCTGTGGTCTAAAAATAGAAGTCCATCTATTTTCCCAACTTGATCAATCATCCATAAACAGCAACCTGCAATCCATAGACATGATCCATATGTCTAAAAATAGACATAGTCTAAAAATAGACTTGCGCCAAAAATAGCCTGCGGGCCCACTTAGTGAAGGCGACTCTTTTCACTAAGCTCCATCATCTTGTTGCATTCTCAACAATCATTTCTTGTTGCAGACTTTTCAACACTCCCTCTCAACAAGAAAAGCTTCCTCTCAAACCCGATCCTGTAACTCTAGAATGTTCTGCATGCAATACATCTGGCCGATCCACTTGCTC
>APFE030241259.1:137704-150419 GCA_000404065.3 Pinus taeda
TATTCTTCTTTTCTGCAATTTAGATGGCAGAATGGTGGTAAAACAAAACATGAAAATTAACAGAGTTGAGAAACACTTATTGAACCATGTAGAAGCACAGGAATTCCGTAATCACTCCTCGGCCAATTAAACACATCAAAAAATTTTGAAATCCATGCTTTCAGCGGTCTTTGATTATAGAAAGTATGACAGTTACAGTGCGGGTCTCTGCTTGAAGAAAATGTCGAGATATCAAAGATTAAGAAACTTCCTCGACTCACCAACCAACCCCTACTCCATCTTTCAGGGTGGTATATATAAGAAAAATATCATAAAGTCATTTATTACAATTGACCTAAACAGGTCTGCTAGAAAAGATTTTTCTAAAAACCTAATTGTCGCTGGAATTAAATGCAGGTAAGTCCTTTGGGTTGTGCTAGAGGCAGCTGAATCAAAAGGAGTGCAATGTGACCCTTGGAGGCTCGATGCAGTACTGCTGGAATAACTGTGCTTTGGGATCTGTAGTTCTGTTTTGGTGCGAGTTAAATGTGCAATAACCATGATTTGAGGGTTTTTGAGTGGCTTCGCCCTCTTTCTTTGACTTTGTTGGACGGTATTAAATTTTCTCCTGCTTTGGGCCACTGTTAAGATCTTCGCTGATACTCTTTGCCGCTACATTGATGGTTTCTGCCGCTTGCTGATACTCTTTGACGTGCTTTTTCCCTATTGACTTGATCTGATACTCTTTAATCTCTGTCTATGGTCCTTTCCTGTCTTTAAACCGGATTAATTTGGCAAAATCGGCGATTTCGAGCTTTTTCGGCGCAAAACGGGCCCAGGAATCAAAACGATTCCCTAAAGATTCCCCAAAATGGCATATTTCCCATAGCGATGCGCGATTAGCGCTTCACGCTAATCGCGCATCGAAAACTGCCTCCGTTTCTTCTTCTGGAGCTCCGAAGTGCGATTTTTCTTCCTACGCGGATTTTCGGTTTTTTGGCTGCTGATGTCAGCATGACATCAACAGTATGGTGGATGACGTTAGCCTGCTGACGTCAGTGGTGGGTCCCTGGTACATATGTGACGTGGTGGGGTGCTTATACTTGAAGGCGATGTGATGAACTTCTTCCGACGCGATCGTAATATCGCGTCGGTGGGGAACGAGAAGGTATTTTATTTGGACATGCGACGCTTGCGACTGCCGATCGCCGATCACCGATATCGCGATATCGCATCGGGTAACAACGGATGGGGCATAACTTATATGGTGAGAATATTGCGATATGGTGACGTGAGATGGCTTACTAGGATCTGTAGAGTGTTAAGGAGATTGGCAAGGGTCTATTGCAGTCGGAAGGAGTGAGTACGTGTGTTGGAAAAGCATTTGAGGCCGCGGAAGGGGTTCGATAACCTAAAAAGGGATTTTATACTTTGGAAGGAGTATATTGCATTTAGAAGATGGTTTGAAGGGGCAGCATGAGGGCTCTTGCTAAGTTTCAGATAAACTGAACAATTCCCAGGGGTTCTTATGGCTATTTTTCAACTAGGGGGAGGGATATTTACGTAGGGGATGATTTACATACTTTTAGTAGGGGGATGGGAAAATATAGGGAGTTAAATAATAATGTCAGTAGTCAATATGGAGATGGTAAGAAAGCGCTAATTTTTGGAGATCTTAGGCTGCAACGAGGGGATAGAACCTTATAGAGAGAGTATGGAATATCTTTGAGTAAAGCAGATCTTCACCCAAGCTAATGACATGAAAATGATGGAACTTAAGAGGTATCAAGCAAATCTTGACCTCTTTTGGGGAAATTAGTTAATGATTAGGGGGAGATGGAGAAAGGAAGTTAGTTATGCCTGTTTTGATCTTCTCACATAGAACTGCCTGGTGATTGTGTCCTGAGTAAAGATGACACCTGAAAACCTGGAACTGATCAGCAATCAAGATTCTTGCAACCTCAAAACTACCTACCCAGCCTATTTACCTAACATTTTTTCTTCTTTTGGTTTGGGTGTACTTAGACTTGCGAACCCATCATTCCAATTTTTCTTTCTTATGCTTTCCTATCTACAAACTACCCTTATTTCATCCGAGGGCCCAGATTAAGTTGTTGGGCTCCTTTGATTCTCTACCTATCTAAGAATCTGCCAAGATTAAGTTGTTTGGACAGATTTTCATTCTGTATATTATAAAACAGGAAATTGAAACCTAGGGAGACCAAGATTAAGCTGTTTGGACCTCCCTTTAACTGAAAATTGTACAACACTAGAATAACTTCTCAAAATTTGGAAAGCAGTTAGATGAACTCTGAGTAGCCTTCTTCGCTTGGACACTGTTAAGCAAATATGGAGCATTGCAACATGCAAAGTATGACATATTTGGTTTGTAAAATGTCAATCATGAAATATGAGTAACCTGCTGCAGTAGGAGGCTAACACATTGCACCTAGAGCATTTAAAAGAACATCGCAAACTTACCACCCGTCGAAATTGCGAAATGCAATTAAAGCCTAGACCCACTCCCTACATATATTACAAACAAATGTTTAAGTCCATCACTTAGTAAAAACGTCTTTACGTAGAAAACATAACAAATGGTATTTGTCTTAGAAATAATAAATGAGTGTCTCACATCTCGCCAAAAAAAAGAGACGATAAGAAAAGAAAAAAGGCATAATGCGATAATGCGATCTGCAATATTGCGTCCCAAATCAAAAAATCATCATTATCACAATTTAAAGGCTCGCCACCCTAGAAGCTCTTTTCCCAAGTTACAATCGAGATATTTATGAGTATTAAAGCTAAGAGATAACGAACATTGGTGGTCGTTTAGTGAAGGTTAATGGAATTTATGTGTTAAAATCCATTTAACATGATATGATATCTTCTTACGTGCATTCAAATAAAAATCCTTTTATCACCTTTACAAGTTATATGTATCATTCCATTTCACATTCATTATTATCTCTGTATATCCGATAGTTGTTGTTTTTCTCCACTTTCAGGAACAATCCACAGAACAAATCTTTAGGAGCATTGGTGAAGAAAGGCAAGGCAATCGCATTTGATAAATCAGAAATGACTCCCCTATTTTCAGATACTGCATGCAGTAAAGATGTAGGAACCTCTATGTGAGAAACCAGGTATAATATCTTAGAAGAAGAGGAAAGAAGACTCCTGGTAACAAATATCACAATTGACGGTCGTGATCCCTCAAATGCCTCCATTTTTGAGATGGCATGCTCATTTTTGCATCGCACAGCTGCACGCCCAAAGATAATCCCTTATACAAATATGGTTAAATGGGTTATTGATGAGGCTGATATTTCAAACAGAGAATTTAGGACCAGAATCCAAGAGGTTATGGGATCTTTTTCATCAGACAACCTACAACTTATGTACCACCTACCAGAGCCAGAAGTCATCTACAACAAGCAGTTCTTGAGAAGTTTGCCAAAGAGAACGAGGACCCAATAGATTACACCCAGATCTAGTCAAACAATGAGGGATAAATAAAAAAAGACAATAATGATATGTACTCTACTGGGTCTATTTGTCCCCCTCATAGTTTTACAGTGGCCACGCTATGTAGGATGTTTGGCAAGCCCGAGAGTACTAAATTTCCCAAGAATGGCTACAATTAATAGATGCTATCGTAAACGAAATTATAATGAATTGGGCCCAAATTTTTCTGATAATTTAGCGAAGGAAATAATCGATTATAGAAGGAAAAGGAGTGTCTCAAAGATCGTTTACCATCCATTTTTTATGAGTGCCCAGGTAATGGATGCAATTTTTTTTGGTTCGAGATTTCCTGTCATGGGATGGAAGTGGACTCTCCAAGATCCATTTTCCATTCATATATACCATAAAGATATGTATGAATCTCAATTTCAACCACAATTTTACAAAATTTTTCATGGAGTCATGCTCCCTATTCACAAACATATTTACAACCGAGATTCCCCTAGGTTTTCCAATGAAGGAGTTGGGCCTTACTTACTGATGTAAATCGGGCTTCAATTTCTCTCTCAACTGAAGTAGGTACACTTAGACGAGCTATCTAGTATTTATAGATCTATAAGGATTTAGTTTCTAAATGATAGCTTAATGTGGAAAAATCAATAATGCTCTTTTACAAGAGGTTTCTCTTTGTCTTTTTAACACTTAAGCATTTACTTAAATGAGACAAATCTAATTGACTATATGGAAAACAAAGTCCTAATTACTTATCACACAAAACAATGAATGAAATATGTAGCTTTGGAGATCAACAATAGTGGAACCTCTTACAAGGTTCATTCAACAAACTACCAGTTGAGCTCTACAACTACAAATCGTAACCAATGAACAACAAACTATAGATCAAGCTATGAGATAAAAAACCATGAAATGGAAAGAAAAATTGCCAATTTCGAGATGAATACCAATTGAGTTTTTCTTAAAAAATTCTTTCACAACAAATGTGGATCTCTTCAATTAACAATTTCCAATTTTATAAACTTGCAGCACATGAATTGAATAAGAATTCTAAGTATCAGACCTATCTATGTAATTGTAAAACAGAATTCAAGGAAAAGTCTACAGCTCTGTAGTGGGGGCCCTCGACACTTTTCAAGCACACCTTAGACTAATTAAAATGAGGAAAAATATTGGATCTGAAACACAAATATGGACTCCAACACTGTATCTCTGTATTCAAGTCTGGAAATAAAAAATACATAAACTGCATTCCCAAGTTTTTCACGTATCAACAACTACTAAACTACATAATTCTCCTTTTGAGTTATTTATCCTAAATATTCACAACAAGAGGAAGCTCTTCATACTCCTCTTAATACTAATGAAATCCTAACAATTACATCAAAGGAGGTCGAATTAGCTCATATCCTCAATCTGAGCAAAATCCAAAAAATAACAATGTTTGTTCACAAAATTTGGAATTTCTACTAAAATGATTGGGTTTGACCAGCGTTGACTGAACACCTATAATATTTAGATCCTCTAGTTTTCCAATGTCCTGCAACATGTCAAACCATGGAGCCATTACAGGAAGTTACAACAACTTGTAATTTTCTGAAAATTTTCAATTTCGGCACAAAATTTCCTAAGATTAATTCCAATACAAAACTAATGGAAATAACATTATATCAATCCATTTTTAAGGAATATGGAGGAAATTTAAAGGCTAAATAAAGGAAAATGATGAATAAAAGAGGGTTTTTACATAAAATAACCAGTCATAAATTGGTACCAACATCTCCCCCAAACACAAGACCTTGCATGTCCTCATGCAAATAAATTCTAAGCTGTCAAACCCTTCCCCCTGCTTCTGCTTCTACCTCTTCCACTGCTACCTGGAGTAAAGCATCGATGTCCATGTAGGTCTTGTATTCAATTTTCAAAATTTGGTATTTAGTTTTGATGGCCTTCTTCTGTTTGTATAATTTATAGGCCCTCTTACTAATCTGAACATTATAGGTTTGGATTCTCCTAACCTTCTTCTTCAAATTCTCATTTTCATCACGAATTTTTTTTGCTTTGTGTTCTAAGGGTTTCATTTTCTATCTTCACAACTCTTTCCAGAATTTAAGACTCCATAAATTATTGCTGCAATTTTTCAATTTTCCTTACCAATTTCTTTTTCTTTTTTCCTAATTTTTTTTGTTCATGTGGTTCTTCCTCCTTGCCCTTTGTTTCTAATTCCTATATATAATCATACTGAGGTTGTTTTAAGATGTCATATTCTTCCAATGTTTTCCCTTTTTGTCAAAATTTAGTCTTCCTAGACCTCCTTTCATAGGTGCTAAACATCTTATCCTTCTCAACTTTCTCAGTTTCTTCCCTTACCATTTTTCTGGTTTTTACACTGCTACTAGATGGAGAAGAGATATTAGGTATGTGCTCTAAAAATTCCTCTTCTACATCATCCACATCAACCAATAATTATGGATCTTGCTGCTTTTCTTGTTCCTCTTCATATGCTATAAATTCATTAGCAACCAGAAATCTTTTCTAAGATAATCCTATCTTTTGCAATTCAAACTCAATTAAGATTTTCACCAAGCCAAAATGATATAAGATCCTATCCATGTTACTTCTCTATTTTTGTATAGTTTTGGACATCTTAGTTAAACTTTGCAGAAGAAAATAAGGTAAACTTATAACACAATCTCCCCTCAAATGCATCAGCATTTTAATATGATAAAGAAACACTATATTGTATTTGCCTTCACATGTTATGAATTTTTGAGTCACATAGACTATTTCATCCCAAGGATGAACAAACCAACTCCTAGGAATTCCTTTCGTCCAATTAACTGCTGATACTCTTGATTTAGATACAAAATATGTCCAGGATTTCTCCTTAAACTACTTAATTTTAAAATATTTCTCTCCCTCTGGACTTATGCCTATAGCTTGGGAAATTGTATCTATGAAACTCTAAATGATAGGTTCCCTACCGTGGCTCTCCCTCCAGTGAAAGAAGAAGACAATTCCATGGTTGTTAACTCATTATGGCCGTTAAATTTTTCCAGAAAAACTAACCACTGTTTTGCTCTAAGGATGTCTACACAACCTTTATGCAGTTTAGAAATATAAATTTGTTCCAGTTTAGTTCTATTTTCCATGAGAATTATTTTACTTTTACCCTGCTCTGTAAGAAAAATTGACCACAGTTTTTGAAAAAACTACCTGGTCCTACGCTGACCTAAATGTCGTTCTTTTGCCTTACATTTCTCGTCTCTGCTGGAGTGAAAACGGCTGCTGCCTTCAAATGGAATCTCCTTCTTAATTCTCGGTTGGTCCTATGTAATTTTGCCCTTAAGACTCATATGTTGACATTTCCATTGTCAACATACTCGTAGCTATCTTTATTACGCTTCACACATACCCCAAGGAGGGTTTCTTAGGCGTTTGGGGTTCCAGAAATAGAGCAAATGCTTGTCTATGCGTTCAGCTTGCTCTCCTTATTACAATTCATGCATGGATTTCTCAGGTGTTCAGGGTTTCTAGAAATATACCAATGCTCTTCGACATATTCGGGCTTTATCAAATATTTATGAACACAGCCTTCAACACTAATGAACCTTTCCCACAACGTTCAATAGTAATGAACCTCTCCTTCAGCACAGTACTTAGTAATGATAAGCCTGATGGTTATGTGGAACAGTCACATTCGAAATGATGAGTTTCGGCATAATGGTATGGTATGAACCCTAGCTGAGATCGTGAAGAACTACGGAATCCTTGTTTTGTCTTGATGATGATTCCTATGGCTGTTGGATTCTTGTAGTACTCTCTTTTTGTTTCTCTACTGTAGAAGTCTCAGGTATATATATTTTCTTTGCCTCATGAGCTAGTAGGATTTGTCTTTCAACGAGAGTAAGTCTCTGGCCTGATCTTTGTTTTTCCTCAAGTTTTTCCACAATAACTTTTCCAGTTGGTGTTGTGTACTCGATCCTCTCTAAAGTTTCTTCTCCCAATGGAGAGTTAATTGTTTGGTGGGGGGTTTTTATGAATCTTCCTTTTTCATCCCTAGATCTAGACATAAAGAATCATGGCCTAAAGAATTAAAACTAAATTTGTGTTTCTGTTGTTTTGTTTATTTAAGATTTTTAGATTTTTTTTTAAATCTTCCTAGTTTGCACCTCCCCGGCAAAGGCGCCAAAATGTTGGGCCTTACATACTGATGTAAATCAGGCTTCAATTTCTCTGTCAACCCGAGTAGGTACACTTAGAGGCGCTATCTAAATAATATATATATATATATATATATATATATAAATATGAGGATTTAGTTTCTATGATAGCTTAATGTGGAAAAATCGACAATTCTCTTTTACAAGAGGTTTCTCTTTGTCTTTTTAACACTTAAGCATTTACTTAAATGAAACAAATCTAATTGTCTATATGGAAAACAAAGTCCTAATTACTTGTCACACAAAACAGTGAATGAAATATGTAGCTTTGGAGATCAACAATAGTGGAACCTTTTACAAGGTTCAGTCAACAAACTACTAATTGAGCTCTGCAACTACAAATCACAACCAATGAACAGTAAACTATAGATCAAGCTATGAGATAAAAACCATGAAATAACAAGCACAATTGTCAATTTCAATATGAATATCAATTGAGGATTTCTTACAAAACTCTTTTACAATAGATGTGATCTCTTCAATTACAAATTTCCAATTTCATAACATGCAGCATATTAATTGAATGACAATTCTAAGTATCAAACCTATCTATGCAATTGTAAAAGGGAATTCAAGGAAAAGTGTACCAGCTTTGTAGTGGGGGCCCTCCACAATTTGCAAGCACACCTTAGACTAATTCAAATGAAGACAAATACTTGATCTGAAACATAAATATGGACTCTGACATTGTATCTTTGTATTCAAGTCTGGAAATCAAAAATACATAAACTACGTTCCCAAGTTTTTCATGTATCAACAACTACCAAACTACATAATTTTCCTTTTGAGTTATTTATCCTAAATCTTCACAACAAGAGGAAGTTATTCATACTCCTCATAATCCTAATGAAATTCTAACATTTACATCATAGGAGGTTGAATTAGTTCAGATCCTCAATTTGAGCAAAATCCCAAAAATAGCAAAGTTTGTTCACAAAATCTGGAATTTCTACTAAAATGGTTGGGTTTGACCAGCGTTGATCGACCACCTAGAATCTTCAAATCCGAGAGTGGATAGGTATTCCACCATCCTTGTACATTTAGGATCAAACCCTGGGTCCTCGAATTTTCCAATATGTCCTGCAACATGTCAAACCATGGAGCCATTACAGGGAGTTACAACAACTTGTAATTTTCTGGAAATTTCCAATTTCAACACAAAAATTCCTAAGATTAATTCCAAGATAAAAATAATGGAAACAACATTATATCAATCAGTTTCTAAGGAATATGGTTGAAATTTAAAAGCTAAATAAAGGAAAATGATGAATAAAAGAGGGTTTTTTTACATAAAATAATCAGTCATAAATTGGTATCAACATCTCCCCCAAACACAAGACTTTGCATGTCCTCATGCAAATGAAATCTAACCTGTCAAACCATTTCCTCTACTTCTGCTTCTACCTCTACCTCTGTTTCCTGGAGTAAAGCATCGATGTTCATCTAGGCCTTGTATTCAGTTTTCAAAATTTGGTATTTAGTTTTGATGGCCTTCTTCTGCTTGTATACTTTATAGGCCCTCTTACCAATCTGAACCTTATAGGCTTGGAGTCTCCTGACCTTCTTCTTCAACTTCTCATTTTCATCACGAAACTTTTTACTTTGTGTTCTAAGGGTTTCATTTTCTTTCTTCGCAACTCTTTCCAGCATTTCAGACTCCATAAGTTGTTGCTGTAGTTTTTCAATTTTCCTTTCCAATTTCCTTTTCTTTTTGCCTGAAAATTTTTGTTCTTGTGGTTCTTCCTCCTTGCCCTTTGTTTCCAATTCTTGTATATAATCATACTAAGGCTACTGTAAGATGTCATCTTCTTCCAATGTTTTCCCTTTTTGTCCAAATTTAGTCTTCCTAGACCTCCTTTCATAGGTGGTAAAAATCTTATCCTTCTCAGCTTTCTCAGTTTCTTCCCTTACCATTTTTCTGGTTTTTACACTGCTACTAGATGGAGAAGAGATATTAGGTATGTGCTCTAAAAATTCCTCTTCTACATCATCCACATCAACCAATAATTATGGATCTTGCTGCTTTTCTTGTTCCTCTTCATATGCTATAAATTCATTAGCAACCAGAAATCTTTTCTAAGATAATCCTATCTTTTGCAATTCAAACTCAATTAAGATTTTCACCAAGCCAAAATGATATAAGATCCTATCCATGTTACTTCTCTATTTTTGTATAGTTTTGGACATCTTAGTTAAACTTTGCAGAAGAAAATAAGGTAAACTTATAACACAATCTCCCCTCAAATGCATCAGCATTTTAATATGATAAAGAAACACTATATTGTATTTGCCTTCACATGTTATGAATTTTTGAGTCACATAGACTATTTCATCCCAAGGATGAACAAACCAACTCCTAGGAATTCCTTTCGTCCAATTAACTGCTGATACTCTTGATTTAGATACAAAATATGTCCAGGATTTCTCCTTAAACTACTTAATTTTAAAATATTTCTCTCCCTCTGGACTTATGCCTATAGCTTGGGAAATTGTATCTATGAAACTCTAAATGATAGGTTCCCTACCGTGGCTCTCCCTCCAGTGAAAGAAGAAGACAATTCCATGGTTGTTAACTCATTATGGCCGTTAAATTTTTCCAGAAAAACTAACCACTGTTTTGCTCTAAGGATGTCTACACAACCTTTATGCAGTTTAGAAATATAAATTTGTTCCAGTTTAGTTCTATTTTCCATGAGAATTATTTTACTTTTACCCTGCTCTGTAAGAAAAATTGACCACAGTTTTTGAAAAAACTACCTGGTCCTACGCTGACCTAAATGTCGTTCTTTTGCCTTACATTTCTCGTCTCTGCTGGAGTGAAAACGGCTGCTGCCTTCAAATGGAATCTCCTTCTTAATTCTCGGTTGGTCCTATGTAATTTTGCCCTTAAGACTCATATGTTGACATTTCCATTGTCAACATACTCGTAGCTATCTTTATTACGCTTCACACATACCCCAAGGAGGGTTTCTTAGGCGTTTGGGGTTCCAGAAATAGAGCAAATGCTTGTCTATGCGTTCAGCTTGCTCTCCTTATTACAATTCATGCATGGATTTCTCAGGTGTTCAGGGTTTCTAGAAATATACCAATGCTCTTCGACATATTCGGGCTTTATCAAATATTTATGAACACAGCCTTCAACACTAATGAACCTTTCCCACAACGTTCAATAGTAATGAACCTCTCCTTCAGCACAGTACTTAGTAATGATAAGCCTGATGGTTATGTGGAACAGTCACATTCGAAATGATGAGTTTCGGCATAATGGTATGGTATGAACCCTAGCTGAGATCGTGAAGAACTACGGAATCCTTGTTTTGTCTTGATGATGATTCCTATGGCTGTTGGATTCTTGTAGTACTCTCTTTTTGTTTCTCTACTGTAGAAGTCTCAGGTATATATATTTTCTTTGCCTCATGAGCTAGTAGGATTTGTCTTTCAACGAGAGTAAGTCTCTGGCCTGATCTTTGTTTTTCCTCAAGTTTTTCCACAATAACTTTTCCAGTTGGTGTTGTGTACTCGATCCTCTCTAAAGTTTCTTCTCCCAATGGAGAGTTAATTGTTTGGTGGGGGGTTTTTATGAATCTTCCTTTTTCATCCCTAGATCTAGACATAAAGAATCATGGCCTAAAGAATTAAAACTAAATTTGTGTTTCTGTTGTTTTGTTTATTTAAGATTTTTAGATTTTTTTTTAAATCTTCCTAGTTTGCACCTCCCCGGCAAAGGCGCCAAAATGTTGGGCCTTACATACTGATGTAAATCAGGCTTCAATTTCTCTGTCAACCCGAGTAGGTACACTTAGAGGCGCTATCTAATATCTAATATATATAGATATAAAAGGATTTAGTTTCTAAATGATAGCTTAATGTGGAAAAATCAACAATGTTGTTTTACAAGAGGTTTCTTCTTTGTCTTTTTAAAACTTAAGCATTTACTTAAATGAAACAAATCTAATTGTCTATATGGAAAGCAAAGTCCTAATTACTTATCACACGAAACAGTGAATTAAATATGTAGCTTTGGAGATCAACAATAGTGGAACCTTTTACAAGGTTCAGTCAACAAACTACCAATTGAGCTCTGCAACTACAATCACAACCAATGAATAGTAAACTATAGATCAAGCTATGAGATAAAAACCATGAAATAGCAAGCACAATTGTCAATTTCAAGATGAATATCAATTGAGGTTTTCTTACAAAACTCTTTCACAACAAATGTGGATCTCTTCAATTAACAATTTCCAATTTTATAAACTTGCAGCATATGAATTGAATGACAATTCTAAGTATCAAATCTATCTATGCAATTGTAAAAGAGAATTCAAGGAAAAGTGTACCAGCTCTGTAGTGGGGGCCCTCCACACTTTGCAAGCACACCTTAGACTAATTAAAATGAATAAAACTACTGGATATGAAACATAAATATGGACTCCAACAATGTATCTTTGTATTCAAGTCTGGAGATCAAAAATACGTAAACTGTGTTCCCAAGTTTTTCATGTATCAATAACTACTAAACTACATAATTCTCCTTTTGAGTTATTTATCCTAAATCTTCACAACATGAGGAAGCTATTCGTATTCCTCATAATCCTAATGAAATCTTAACAATTACATCAATGGAGGTCAAATTAGTTCAGATCCTTAATTTGAGAAAAATCTCAAAAATAGCAAAATTTGTCCACAAAATCTGGAATTTGTGCTAGAATGGTTGGGTTTGACCAGTGTTGACCAGCCACCTAGAATCTTCAAATCCAAGAGTGGATACGTATTCCACCATCCTTGTACATTTAGGATTAAACACCAGGTCCTTGAATTTTCCAATTTGTCCTGCAACATGTCAAACCATGGAGCCATTACAGGAAGTTACAACAGCTTGTAATTTTCTGGAAATTTCCAATTTCAACACAAAAATTCCTAAGATTAATTCCAAGATAAATATAATGGAAATAAAATTATATCAATCAATTTGCAAGGAATATGGAGGAAATTTAAAGGCTAAATAAAGGAAAATGATGAATAAAAGA